>CAHIKZ030001583.1:42500-135000 GCA_903632075.3 Acanthosepion pharaonis
CTCCAAAACAAGGACAAAAGTCTACATAAATACATATCCCCAAACCCTCTATTTTTGAGTTTTTAAGTTTAAAGCTTACGGTAAATGTCGTTGAATATACAATTCAAGATACAATCCAAAATACTTTCACAAATTTCGGGGAGGCTTCCTGGCAGTAAAATAAGGTAAAATATCCATATAAACATATTTCCAAAAGGCCATCGTTGTATCTCAAAATGTCCTCCTATTACTTATATACACGCATGCGCACATCAGACCATTGACTGGCGGACCCTTTTAAATACTCCTACACGGTTTCGAATGATTTCGCAGGCCCCTATGACATGTTGATGAAGCGTCTCTTCATTATTAATGTCCCTGCATAAACCAATCGTTTTAAGTGGCCTCACAGATAAAAATCCAAAGGAATTGATGTCGGGGAACATGCATGCGATGGGACCGGTCCTTCTCTACTTATCCATTTTTCATGATAGACGTCAGCCAATGAAACAGGAACAATCTGATTTAAATGTGCAGGAACCCCATTATGCATGAACGACATACATCTTCGTATTAACAAGTGTACATCCTCTAGCAGGTCTGGATGTGTGTTCTAAATAAAATCCCTGTAGACAGCTCCTGTAAGACGTGTTGGGATAACATATGGATCTACCAGAGTTACCTACAATTCCATTAATCGTAAAATGATGTTGGCGTCTAGCCTGGATTGTACAATGGAGATTCCGATCCGCCCACAAATGTTGGTTGTGTAAATTCGATATTCCATCTCTTCCAACTGTTGCCTAATCTGTAAACAAGACTGAAGAGAGAAACAACGGACTGGCAGTTTGTGAAATAAACCATCGGCAAAAGTTCTCCAGTGGTGAGTGATCAGAGGATGAAAGTCCCTACACTTTGCAATTGATACGAATACAGGAGCTGCTCTTGAAGTACCCTCCATGCAGTATGATATGCTAGGTCAAAGTCGATGTGAGATGATACCTGGATCATCTGCGACAGCCTGTAGAATGTATCCTGGAAACGCAATCTGATACAACCGTACAGCCTCGCATCCATTACCATTCGCGCGGCCGTATGTAAAAATTAATCTGCCTGCTCACCATATAAATAATATCCTGCCATTGTTAAACGGAACACTTCTCAGTTAACTCACTACTACACACGTTAAACGTTGAAGACAGACTATCCAGAAATGTACACGAATGACAAATGTAACCTAGTCTACATGACAACACAGCGCCATCTATCGTAAATTTTCTTTAAACAAAATAACTCAGAAACAAAGTGCATATGTTTATATGGATATTTTGTCCTTGTTTTGGTAATACTTGTAAAATTATTTTGATACACCATTTAGTTATCTCCTTTTAATTATATATATCCATATATCATACTGCCTTAACCAGGTATTGAATATACTTTGGGTCCTGTTACTGGATTTAACCAATGCCTTTATCTATTGTGCCATGTGTCCAGTGACAAGACCCAAAGAGTGTGTGAGTTCATTCTTTACCTGGACAAAGGCAGTGGAGAACTTGGAGAGCTGAATTAAAGAGATAACTGACACCCATGTGCAATATATATATATATATATGTGTGTGTGTGTGTGTGTGTGTGTGTGTTTTAAGGAAAGCTCACCCCCTTTCTCGCAGATTATATTCTCGAAAAATCTATATCTGCTCGAATCCGAACGGAGGCAAAGCAATTTCTAAAAAAATTAATGGGTTTATTCATAATCTGATTTTTTCATATATTAAACGTTATTATAGTGGCATACCGTTGCCATCATTAGTAATCACTCCAAACATTTTGCCACAGGGCCTTAGACTTAACACGGAGGCCTGCATTAAGTGCGTTGAGGAAGTACTGCTACATTTGGTTCAGAGAGTGGCTGCTGGAAGACGCTATTTCTGGCAACAGGACTCTGTATCTTGTCCCACAAGCAAGAGAATCCATTTATGGAATTCAGACAATTTCTGCGACCACATCGCCCCCTACATATGGCTACCTAACAATCGAGGCCCCTTGATTTTTTTTTGTGGGGTGCACTTGAGCGAGAGACCAACAAAACTCCTTGTACCACCAAAGATGAACTGAAGACAAGGATTATGACAGCATTTACCAAGGAGACCATCCAGAAAAATTGTAGGAGATTCCGAAGTCATCTGGAGGCCATGGTTGAAGCCAATGGCGATTTTAATGATAAAATTTACTCTTTAGTATTTCAAGATATTTTGTGAAATTTTGGTAAATATCTTTGTCAAAATGTGATGTCAGTATTATTTTCCTTTTGCGTAATTTAGACGAAAATTTATCCATCGAACCCTGTACAGACGAGAAAAATATAATTTTAAGGTATGCTACATTTATGGATTAAAATGGTCAATATCAGAGACCGTATTTAAATATATAAAATTGCGTAAAAGAGCGTATTTAAATATATAAAATTGGACATATATGTCAACACTCGGCGGGTGGCAGCAGTATGTTTCATGCTTAAACGCAATCTCACGTCGGGTGCAGCGTTCATTTTTTTTTCTCCATTTTATATTTTTTCCCATCCATTTTCTTTTTCCATTTTCTCATAATTTAAGCGTTTTCTTCATCTGTGCCAAAGTCCATCATTCAGTGTCATATAAGTGAACTGATATTACGTAAGAGGTCATCACTTGTTTCGGCTGACATAGATAGATAGATAGATAGATAGATAGATAGATAGATAGATAGATAGATAGATAAAGATCAGACTTAGATAGATAGATAGATAGATAGATAGATAGATAGATAGATAGATGAGCAGACTGAAATAGATAGATAGATAGATAGATAGATAGATAGATAGATAGATAAAGAGCCGACTTAGATAGATAGATAGATAGATAGATAGATAGATAGATAGATAGATAGATAGATATGAACAGACTGAGATAGATAGATAGATAGATAGATAGATAGATAGATAGATAGATAGATAAGAGCAGACTTAGATAGATAGATAGATAGATAGATAGATAGATAGATAGATAGATAGATAGATAAAAGCAGACTTAGATAGATGAGCAGACTGAGATAGATAGATAGATAGATAGATAGATAGATAGATAGATAGATAGATAGATAATGAAGGGACCAAGACAGAAAAATGATGAAATAGATAGATAATGAACAGAATAAGATAGATAGATAGATAGATAGATAGATAGATAGATAGATAATGCACAGTTAAGCAATGAGCAGATAGACAGATAATGAATAGATAGACAAATATATACATACATATATGCCTGCTTGGGTGCCTCGAGGTGGTGTAATGTTTAGCAAGCTTGTCACGCTAAAACAATTACGAATGAGTAGTGAGTTCGATCCTCACTGGGTGCCCCTCACTTTCGGCCTTGTGCCACATCCAAGCTACGCTTGGAAAATCATTACATATATACATGCATAATGATCAATTAGATAGATAGGTAGATAATGATCCGATAGATACATAATGATAGATAATTCACATTGAGATAAATTCTTAATGAACAGTTAGATAGAAAGAAAGTAACAGATTGAGATAGATATCAATAGTTATTTTACTTATTACCTGCCATTTCACTACTGCTCAAGTTTTCTGGATGACGAATCTTGTCAATGTATTGAGATGGACTTATAAATAGAATTGCGTGTGTCAGAAAACTGTCCGTAAAACCCGGGGCGTGTTTCTATTTACAACTTGAACGCCTTATAAATTCCGATCATTTCATTCATCGGACAAATTTACCTTCATTGCGCGTTCATTTGCAGAAACATATTAGATTTTTACACAAAGAGTAAAGTGAATTTCAGTGCCACCGACGACGCCTTTTCCTTCCGTCACGTTCTCAAAACCCCCCTCGCTCCTTATCGACCTCTCCCACTCTCGTCTCATATCACTCACACATGCACATACTTCACCGTGAGAGAATCTCAAAGGGGCTCTAATCTGAATTCTGTATACACTCTCTATCCTCTGCGCATGTCCTTTCTATTTCCACCTCTTCCACGGTCACCCTCTTCTTCTCCTTATTCTTCTTATTTTCTTTCTTTCTTTCTTTCTTTCTTTCTTTCTTTCTTTCTTTCTTTCTTTCTTATCTTATTCACCCATCTCTGTCTGTCTTTCTTTATTTCTTTTCTTTCTTTATTTCTTTTCTTTCTTTCTTTCTTTCTTTCTTTCTTTCTTTCTTTCTTTCTTATCTTATTCACCCACCTCTGTCTGTCTTTCTTTACTTCTTTTCTTTCTTTCTTTCTTTCTTTTCTTTTCTTTTCTTTTCTTTTTTTTTATTCGTTACATTTGACTTTCTTTTTTTTTTTCTTTCTTTCTTTTTCTTTCTTTCTTTCTTTCATTTCTTTCTTATCTTATCTTATCAAACGCGCCTCTGTTTTCTTTCTTTTTTCTTTCTTTCTTTCTTTCTTTCTTATTTTCTTTCTTTCTTATCTTATTTTTATTCGCCTCTGTCTGTTTTTTTATTTCTTTTTTCTTTCTTTCTTGATTTCTTTCTTTTTTTCTTTTTTCTTTTTTTTTCTTTTCTTTCTTTTCTTTTCAATTTCCGAAGAATTTTTCTTTTTTCTTTTTTTTTTTTTTTTTTTTCTTTCTATTTTTTTTTCTTTCTTTCTTTCTTTTCTTATCTTATTTTTTATTCAAACCTCTGTCTGTCTTTTTTTTTCTTTCTTTCTTAAAAAAATTTTTTCTTTTCTTTCTTTTTTTTTCTTTTTTTTTTTTTTATTCGCCCTCTTCTTTCTTTTTTTTTTTCTTTTTTTTTTTTTTCTTTCTTTCTTTTCTTTCTTTCATTCATTCTCGATTCTTTTTTCTTTTCTTCCTTTTTCCTCTCTTTCTTTTCAATTTCCTTCTTATTTATTTTTGATCTTTGTGCTTCTCAATTCTTAATTCTCATTGTATAAATTTGTTTTCATCTTTGGCTTCTCAGTCTCTAACTTTGTGTCTTTTTTTTTCTTTCTCGTTCAGTCATTTTCTTTGTTGCCTTTCTTTATTTCTTTCTCATTTAATCTTTTTTCTCTTATTATTTCACTCACATTTTGTATTTCTTCTTTCCTGCCTGTTTTTCCTCATTGTAATGACTTTTTTTCCTCCTTTCTTTCTTTTTTCTTCCTTTCTTTCTTCTTACTTCTTTCTTCCTTTCTTTCTTTCTTTCTTATTTAGTGTTTCTTTTTCTTTTGTCATTCATTTCCATTTAGTGTCTTTTCTTTTCATTACATTCTTTCTTTCCCTTATTTTTATTCCATTTCGTGTTTTTTCACTTCTTCGTTATCGTCTTTCATCTTCACCTTTCTTTCTTTCTTTATTTATTTATTTATTTATTTATTTAATTATTTATTTATTTCCCGTTCATTCACAATTACTTTTCATCTTTCTTTTGTCTCTTCCTAGGTTTTTCATTCACCGTTGACTGTTTTATTTCTTTCTTTAAATTATTCTCAATATTCGCCTTTTTTTCTTTCCATCTTTCTTTCTTTCTTTCTTTCTTTCTTTCTGATATATTACTTCTTTTTCTTTTTATTTTTAGTTTTCTTCTTCTCCTTCTTTTTCTTCTTCTTCTTCTTCTTCTTCTTCTTATTATTATTATTATTATTATTATTATTATTATTATTATTACTATTATTTCCCATCGTTTCCAGTACTATTGAATAACCATAATGTTTTGGTTTCTTTCTTTCTCTCATTCTTTTTTTTTCTCTTTTCTTTCTTTCTTTCTTTCTTTCTCATATAGGTTTCTTCTTTTTCGTCTTCTTCTTCCATTCTTCTCCGATTCTTTCTGCCTCTCGATTCCATTAATATTGAATGGCCATAATATTTCGATTTTCTTTCTTTATTTATTTATTTATTTATTTGTTTCTCTCTTTCTTCCTTTAGTTCTTTCTTTCTTTCTTTCTTTCTTTTCTGTCACACCCATTTGCTGTTATCTTCTTTTGTCACTTCTTTGTCACTCTTTCTCTTTCTCCCTCCCCTCTTTGTTTCCTTCTTCTTCCTCTTCCACTTTCTCCTGTCTCTCTCTCTCTCCCACCCTCTCTCTTTTCACCTTCCACTGTCACTGCTTTTGTCTTCGCCGTGGACGGGAAGTCAGTGAAGCGGATGATTTCCCATTCGAATGAATAAAATTGCATCTTGTTTTTCAATAATGCGACGTTGATTGAGCCGAAAATCTCGCAGAGAAAAAAAAAAACGATGGGAAGAACAAGAGAGAAAGGAAAAGCATCTGAAAAATATACAAGATAAGCTAAATAAATATCTATATTAGCCGAGAGGGAAGGCATCGATTCGTACATTTAGATAAGTGTATATGGATATTTACAGAGGTAAGGACGTATATACTTATTTATACATAGGTATTCCCATGCATTTTTTTCGTTATATCTCACCCTGTCTGGAAAAAAGTTTTGTTTTCTCTCTCAATCATATTAATCTATCTATCTATCTATCTATCTATCTTATCTATTCTATATCTATCTATTATAAATAATATATATATATATATATATATATATATATATATATATATATATATATGTTTGCTTAATATATATATAAAATCATATATATACACACATATATATACACATAAAAATATATATATAAATATATATATATATATATATATATATATATATATATATATATATATTTATATATATAGAGAGAGAATTTTACTTAAACCATTAAATATAAAAAAATGTAATTATAACTTTACGATAATCCACGAGCAATTTAATAAAAACGGATAGATAATATATTAATAGATAGATAGATAGATAGATAATGGAAATATATATATATATAAACTCAGAATGTGGAAGAAAATACCTCAATTATTTAAATGCAATAATAAGGCAACATTGATTTCTATCTCATTTTACCCTCTATTCAGTTCTGAGATATATATATATATATATATATATATATATATATATATATATATATATAGAGAGAGAGAGATAAGAAAATATAGATATTATATATATATATATATATATATATATATATATATATATATATATATATATATATATATATGTATTATATATATATATATGTGTGTGTAAATACAGAGAGAGAGAAATAAAAAAAAGACTGTGATAGATAGATAGATAGATAGATAGATAGATAGATAGATAGATAGATAGATAGATAGATAGATTCTTTCAAACCTATCGATATCATGTTTCCATAATTGATTTCATATTGATCCATAATGGACAAATGAATAACAAGATATATAACTGTTGAGTGACAATTTTCGTTCCGGTAAAGAACGTCTTCAGACAAATTGATGGAATCAGTTTGATGTATGTTTATTTTCGTTGAATCTACGGCCTGACTTACAACGAAGAAAGACTACATGCGACATATCTCCTTACCTCGCATAATTACTCATAATACAATGAATGACAATTTCAAACACTGACGTTAAAATTAAAATAAATCCTGAATGAGAAAAAATATTTTATTAATATTATTATATATATATATATATATATATATATATATATATATATATATATATATATATATATATATCAAATGTGAGTCGTCATTTAACGTTTCGATGTCAGTCATATATGGCGTCTTTAAATTTTCCTCACTTTTTTTTCTATACGTATGATTGATTCCAAATATATATCCGTTACTTGTCTGGAAATTTTCTTCTTGAAAGTAATTGTGTCAGTAATATGATTCCTCTATTAGAATTCATTTTCAGAATTGAAAACACCCGGAGCAATTCTATCACAGTTCAAAAAGAAATCAAAATATGAGACATTGATACTTTTAATAGTACATTTTAAAAATCTAACACATATATATTACAATATTTCGCAATATTACATGTCGTTGAATTCTTTTTACTGCAGCCATATTGCCTAAAAACGATTAACAAGATGAATTCTCCATGCGGCGAAACATAAAACAATGCATTTTCCCTGTAGATCCCAACTAACGTATAAAAGCCATTATATACTATACAAAATTAATAACTTCCAACTTGATAATTACCCATAATACCACACCAATATGATCTAAACTCCAGACCCGCCATCTTCAGAAGTTTATCGTCCCTACTAAGTTAAACTAAAGACGAATATATTGAACACATGACCACAAGCAAGCGTCTAACTCATCAACTAGCGCAATAAGAAAACTATTAAATACACACACTCGATTCCTCTTACATAATAAGGAAAAATTTCCGTAGACGACTCTCCCGTCGGTTTCGACGTATGAGGATCTGACAGCTTATTGATTCAGTTATGAAATTTTGTGCGATAATCTTAAGTGGCATTTAAGACCCGCTAGTGATTTACAAAGGAGGCCACATATGGAGCAAGTGTGAGGATTGTGAGATGAGATCACTGTTAGATTGGCTGACCTTTTAGAGCTTGCTCTCGCTTCTTGAAGATGATTCAGACAAGCAGATTGAAAATTGCTGAGTCCACTAAAACACGTTGATCTCCATTCTACCCGCTCCAAAGCTAAGCGCTCAAGGGTGTTATGTGGTATATTGACTGCTGACAAGTTGCTTTTCAGCTTGTCTTTGTATCTTAGCCATGGGCGTCCTACATTCCTGTAGCCCTGATCTAACTGGCTGTACATTAGGATCTTGGGTATCCTATATACATTATATATATATATATATATATATATACTGTATATAAAAGTTAAATTTCTATAATAATTATATATAATAAACAATTTATATAAAAAGACAATTGAAAATATATTTTATTAGTCGTTTTAAGCAACGCGTTTGTCAATTCATCTAGCTGGCAAATTTAAAAGCGAAAAAAAAAGCCAAATAAAAGGATGAATTCATACAATTCTAAGTATAATATTAAAAAGCCTTGATAAAGTTTCTTTTCCACTTAAAAAAATAAAAAAAACACTAAAAAAATATTTTCCAATTAATTTTTTATCCATATATATATATATATATATATATATATATATATATATATATATATATATTGTTATATTATTATTATTATTTTCCGTTTTCGATGTTTTATTAACATAAAAAAAAAAAAACGGAAAAGGTTTTATTTAAAGTTTGTTTTGGTCTAAAAAGATAAAAAAATTCGTCCCATTTTCGATTGATTGTTTTGTACTATATTTTCTTTTTTTTCTTCCTATTTTTTTTTTTTTTTTTTTATTAAATTTTATTTTATTTATTTAAAAGATTATTATTATTACTTGTTTTGCAAAATTTATTTTAATTTTTATTTTTTTTTTTTTATTTTTTATTTTTTAATAACAATAATTTTTAATAAATAAATTTAATTTGTTCATTTATTTGTTTATTTGGATTACACAATATTGAATATCATTTTTTTTTTCTAATTTATTTATATTTATTTTTTATTTTGTATATTTTTATTTACAAATTTCGGTTTTTATTTTTTTTTTAACGTAGTAATTTATTTATTTAAGTTATATTAATTTTATTTTTGTTTATTTTATTTATATTATATATAATATTTATATATTTAATTAATATAAAAAAAAATTTCAAATTTTCATGTTTGCATTTTGAGATCAGCTTGATCGTTTTTTTAAAAAATAATTTGTTTTGGTTTGGGAAGGTAATAATAGATATTTTTTTTCGATTCCTTTTTAAAAAAGTTTCTATTTTTTGAAGAACTGTTGTCTTAAAATCTTTTCCTTATTTTCCATATATATTTTTGGTAAATTTTTGTTTTTTTTTTTTTTTTTTTTGTTTTCGTACGTCTGTTTTGTTTTGTTTTTTAAAAATTAAATTCTTTATTTAATGAATAACTGGGATTTATGTTTAAAATTTATAACCAAAAAATAATGTTATTTTAAAAATGTTTTATTGATTGATTGATCGAAACAAAATCAAATATTAGCAAGATTTTATCCTTTAATCAAAACAGAACTTCTGTATTCCATTTAATTAATTTTAACCACTAGCCAAACCTTCAATCCATTTAGTGACGATTTTTTTTATTAGAATATTAGCTTTGTTTCAGGAGAAAATATTTTTAGCCTAGTAAGACCAAAGTCAGAACATTAGAGAATTTTCTTATATGATTAATTTTTAAATTATAATTCAAAAATTTTTCAAAAACTAGCATTTTGAAAAAATAAAAATATGTATGAAGAGAAAATTTATTCAAAATTGGAATTAAAATACGAGCGATTTTTTTTGCATGATTTTCTGCCATTGTGATATAAGTCAGATCAAATTCGACACCATCAGATAGAAATTTATTGGTTATAGCCAAAATGTAATTCGCAGAACGATTGATCAGAAAATATTGCATTATTCAAAAAAACATTTTAAATATCTTCAACTGGACTTTTTTTTCCTAAAAAATTTGAACCGATAGACAAAATGCAATTTCATTTCTTTTTTTGATTTTTTTTACAAGATTTTTTTTTTATCGATATCTTCATTTTCGCAGATTACTTGAATGAAAAGCCAAAAATCTAATCGAAATAATTTTATTTTATATATATATATATATATATATATATATATATATATATATATATATATATTTATATATATTCTGAAAAAATGATCCATCTTTTTGTTTTTTTCTTTTAACAATTTCTTCAAAGTTGATTTTGATTACAAATATATTTTAATCTGAACAATTTAATTGAAAAAAAAAAAAAATAAAGGTTCCAATCTTTCTTTCTTAAAAAAATTTCAGCAATTTATTTTATATTTTCATAAACATATATCTTTAATATTTTACAATATCAAATATTTCATATATACTGTTAGAAATATATATATATTTTTAAAAAATTATTTCAAAGATTATAATTTTTGAGTTTAATATATTCATATTAAAATGCGTTTTAATTTATATTTTTTTTTATTTTTATTTTTAAATTTAAAATATTGTTATTTGAAAGAATTTATTTAAAAAAGTTCATTGAATAAACTATTTTTACACATTTTGCATAAATTAATTTTTTTTCAAATTTTCTTTTTTTTTGAAATTTTTTTATTTAATTATATTATATTATATAAAATTGTATATAATTATATATAATATATTTTATAATTATAAATACATAAAACATAAATATTAATATATAATATAATTATATATATTATATATAATAATTTTATACTATATTATATTAATTAATATTTAATTGTATAATATTTGATAATTAATGAAGAAACGTACATTGATGAAGAAGATTATGTTGAAAAACAATATTTATTTTTTTTTTATTTTTGATTTTTTTAAACCTTTTTTTTGATCCTTTTGATATTTAAATATAAATTTTTTATTCAATCTTTTAAATGATTAGGAAGATCTTGATTAGAAGAAATTAAAAAAAAACAAAAATTTTTACGTAATATATTTTTAAAAGATGTTTGCAAAAGAATTTGTCTCATATCATACCAACAAATTTTTTACTGAAAATTTAAATGAATTTTAAAAATATTATATTGGATTTTTTTTTAAATATTTAAAAAAAAAATATAACATATATACATTTCCAGCGTTGGCCGTAATTTTATTGAAAAAATTAATCGACAAATCTAGATTCTTTTCAATTTATTATTCATTTTGAAAAAAAATTTTAATTTATTTTTAGATTTTTAAAGGTTTATTTATTTTACTAATTTCTCCTTAAATCTAAATTTATTTTACGAAATTAATTTTTTCCTAAATCTATCAGACAAAGATTTGAAAAAATTTCAAAAAAAAATCATTTTAAAAATTTTAACTATGGATAAAAGAAAAGTTTTTTTATCCAAAAAAAAAAAAAAGAAGACATTTTCTGACGGAATCTTTTGGCCGATTGAGTTTAACAAAAAAGGATGACCAATTTTATGTTTTTTTTATACATTTAATTTCCATTTTCAAGCAGACACAATCGATTTTTAAATTAGTTAACATTCGTTTTCTTCAAATTTTTTAATGATGACATTCATTGATTGAGAGAAAATTTATTGGGATAATTTTTAAACACATCCAAATTTTTTCTTTAGATAAAAAGAGACTTTTGGATTTCTTTTTCCAAAAAGAAAATTGAACTGTTACGTGACATATGTTCATGTAATTTATATAGCTAAAATATTGGACGATTTCCTCGAAAGAAAAAAGACAGTACAGACCACAGGCGACAGAGAAATTGATTATAAAGAAGGAAATAATATAGCATGAACCAATAAAATGTTTTAGCATATATTATCTGATATTTAATCATGTTTCAAAACAAGAAGGAGGTTTATACTAAAACATACACAAAATATGTATGAATTTTCTTGGACACATAATGAAAAAGGAATCATTGGAGAACCTGATTTCAAAGGTCGAATAGAAGAAAGAGAGACAAGGAAAAATAGCGCGTAACATATCAACAACAATTTAACTTCAAAATTTAAATGACAAAAAAATTTTCTTTTAGGAGGATGTATTTCAAACTTTTTGAGAAATTTTCAAGGATCAGATTTGCGTGGATTTTAATTTTATTTCTATTACGTATTGAAAGGACATTTTATAAAAAAAAAAAAGAAGTATGAGGGTAAAATGGTTTAAAAAAAAAAATATACAACTTTAATTTACATTTTTGGAATATCGTAGAAAAATTTTTTTTAATTTTTTTATTTTTCTATTTTGAATTTTTCCATATAAAAAAATGATATCGAGTTGATATTTTTTAAATATCTCCCACCTAGTTTCTGAAATTTTATTTCTATTTTGAAAAAATTTCTTTGGAATTCAATTTTTGATGGGATTTTGTGATTTAATTCTATTGATATTTTTTTTATCTAAAATCAATGTAATAAAAAAAGAATTAGTGAAAAAGAATTTTTATTATCTAAGAAAAATTTTTAACACACAAAATAACATTTTTCATTGTTATATAGCATAATATTTACGATAATAAGTTTATGTCCCCATTCGCATAAATACAGTAGTAAATACTGTATGTTGGTCTACATTGGAGATTCGTCTCCAGCTGTGTTGGTCAAAATTCTCATCGGGCAAATAAGGATCCAAAGACGAGGCTCTGTCGATGAACATTGAGAAGTCTCGTATCGGGAAACATCTATCTATCGTTTTATACGGGGGTCTATGGGGATTTTTTGGCCGAGCCTACGGGCTCGGATAACCCACATTAAATTCGTCCCCATGCCACATAAACTAATATGGCGTAAATGGTAGATATCCTGCAGTTGGAGATTCGTCTCCAGCTGTGCTGGTCAAACTCTCTGCCTCCAGGCAAGAGGATCTCCAGACGAGGCTTATGTCGAAGGGCAGAGTCTCGTCTCGGGAAAAACTACGGTCCTGACCCCGTTTTATACGGGGTCTATGGGGAAATTTTTGGCCGAGCCTACGGGCTCGGATACCCCACATTAAATTCGGCCTTGTGCCACATCACATCTGACCGCGTGGGGCGGTTGGTAGATATCCTGCAGTTGGAGATTCATTGTGGAATTCACTTGACTCACTTCTAGCAGTTGACTACTTCTTCTACGCGCCGCTGGCGAATCTTATATGTGTTGTTCTTGTCCTAAGTATTATCGTTCATTACCAACCTTCGTTCAGAATTTGATTATTCTATTCAGTAATATATAGGTTATAATTTTTTTCGAAAACACAAAAAAAAATAAATATTTCATTTGTTTAAATTTTTTGATTTTTTCCTTTCATTTTTAAAAATTATAGCATAAAATCGTTCAAAAATTTTTTTTCATTGAGTTTGAATGCAATAATATCAAATCAATGGTTAACTTTTTCAATCTTCAAAAAACTATTTGACTTTTAGCGACCATCATCCATCTTCGAACAATGTCATTTGCGGCGATATTTTTTTAAAACTGTTACCGAATTTAGAGCCCATTTTTCTGAAATTTTTATAACGACAGCAACAACTATAAATGAATAGCAGCAGAAAATAATTTTTAGAATCAAGATGTACATCATCATCAAACTGTTTCAAACACAAGTTTAGGAAGGATTTCTTTGAATAAATGTTGGAAATGGCGACAGCTGTCAGTGGAGGAGGAACAAAGAGCAGTTATTCGAATCTGAGGAGAACGAATACCTTGTCGATTAAAAACCAGCTTGTAAATCATTTAAAAATCTCCCAATCTTCGTAAAGAAAGGACCTCTCGTCAAAAAAGGGTTAACAAACGTCCTGATTTTTTCGTGCGTCTTTTTTTCACCAAAAAAAAACTTATTGATAATTTGTAAATTTTACACTTTTACATATTAAATTAATGTCGAAAAACTAGTAATAAAAGTTCCAAAAAATTTTTATTATAACGCAAAGATATAAAGGACATTTGATCGAATCTTTCCTTTGTTTTTCTTTAAAACACGGTAAAAGGACTGAAATATGATCAAAATGGAAATTGCGTTCCAACAATCATAAATACTCACAGGATTTTAATTTGTACTAAACCTGCTTTACACATCGTACTAAACATTTGCATGAAATAGACAAACGCGTCCCTGGATAATTTTTATTACCTTTGATAATTTTAAATATTTTTGAAAAGGCAATTTACCATATTCTTTTTTAAAAACAAATAGATAGCAATCATATTTTTTTTTAAAAAAGGAATAAAAGGAATAAATTTAAAAAAAAAAAAAAAAATTTTTACTTTTGTTTAAAAAAAAATGACAAATTAACATAAAAAAACAAATCGCCAAGATATTTTTTTTTATCGGCGTTTTTTTTATGATTTTGGTCGCTTTATATTTTCTCGTCCACAATTTTTTTTCCACCAGTGTTTGATTTTCGGAACATTGCAAAATTAGTTCCAAATAAAAATTTAATCTATAAAATCTAGAATTATTAAATGTTTATGGTTATTATATTGGAATGAACTGGAAAAATTATTTTTTTATCTTGCTTTAAAAAAAATATTTTTTTTAAGCGTTTCACCCCAAGAAAGGCGGGAAGCCACTAGGACGCAAGGGGTTACAGAAAATTTAGAGCAAGATCAGATAGGAGTGATAGAAGAAAGGATGAGGAGAAGGGTAGTGGATAGATCAAGGCAACTGGAGATGTCGATTGACATTACATTTGAATAGCTGGAGATTATAGCTCTCAGGGAAACTGGAATAGGGAGGGGAGTTCCACAGGCGAGAGGTGCGAGACATGAAGCTATTGGAGTAGAAGAGACGGCTACATTTAGGAGTTTCGACAGTGAAGGGGTGAGAGCGGGATGCCAGCCTCGTAGGGCGTTTGAACTCATGAAGTCTGGGAACCAGCGAATGCAGCTCCTCGGAGCAATTGCCATGAAAGTATTTGTAAAACAGACAGAGAGAGGCGACGGCGCGTCTGTGAGAAAGTGACTGTAGACGAGATGCCAGAACAGGGCCAATTATATTGCATATCCGCCTCTGGAGCCTATCAAGAACCCTTGAGATAAACAGAAGGGGCTCCAGACCATATATGGCAGCAATACTCCATGCAAGGGCGAATTGTTGATTTGTAGATCTGGAGGATCGATTCCGGGGGAAAAATTTCCTGGCGCGGCACAGGGAGCCAACTTTCCTTGCGGTGGACGAAGCAATTGACTCAATGTATTTGTTCCATCTCAGGTCAGCAGTCAACGTGGTGAGACCGAGAAGCCGCAGAGAGGTGCTCTCGAGAAGTTGAGCGTCAGACATTCTAATGGAAAGCAGGGAAGGATCTCTGAAAAAAATTTATTTTATTTCTTTTTTTTTATTTATAGTAAACTACCTAACATTTTGTTTAAAGTAATTAAATACATGTGAAAAATTTCTATATCAAAAATCTCTTTAAAAAAAAAAAACATTATCCAAAAGTTAGATTTGTTAAAATTAATTCGGACTATTGTCCTCAACTTTGTCGCCATATTTGTATGGAAACGTTGGATTTAAAATTTATATACCCGAAGTAATTCAAAATGGTTGGAAAAATTATCTGGTTTAGAAATTATTCAGGAGGAATGATATTCTTGAGGGATGCAAATGCCCAGGAATCATAATTACCATAATTTTAAACAATCCAAGAACATATAATTGGCGTATCATTTTAAATGTTTACTTTATGCTTTTTAAATCAATTTTTAATGATATATATAATGAATTTCAAATTTGAAATTTGTGAAAAAACGATAAGAAAATTTAAGAATAAAACAAACTTAACGATATTTGTTATGAACATTTAAATGTGGATTAAATTTTTTCTCTATTATATATTAATCAATTTTTTTACTTAAAGACATTAGTATGGTTCAATTTATCCCCAAATATAAAGATATTATAACGATGAATGAATACACAAGAATATTTAATCTACTTAATAATATTTCATGAATTAAATATTTGTTTTAAAATATTTTTAATTGATTTTAAATATATAATTAAAGAAGAATAATTGTGAACATACATATACATAATGGTGTCCTTTTTTAAATGATACAAATTCTTTGGAATATAAAATTTTCAAAAATATATGTAGGACTTATAGGATTTTTTGATAAATACAAAATTTCCACAGGGAATGATTTAGAATCAAAATAATATTGAAATTGAAAAAAAAAAATATTTAATATATATAAATAATATATATATAAAAAAAATGATGACTTTTTATTGTTTTCCATAAATCAATTCATATAAAACCAAATAAAAAAGAAAAATCATTCAGAAAATATTCTTATTAAGAGAATACGATGATTAAATTTGATTTAATATTGAATAAATTTCTTTTATAATGAAAATTTTTTTTCCTTAATATAATAATAATAATAATAAAAAACATAATATATAATATAAATATCAGTTGAAATAAAAAAAAAAATGAATATTGCATTTGGAGAAAAAATTATCCATAATAAAAGAAAAAATTTTGAATTTATTTGTTTTTCATTAATAAAAAATTTTTTTTAAAGTAAAACAATTAAATTCTGAAAAATAAATTTTTTGACTGAAAAATCGTTTATTATTTTTGAAATCAAAATTGAAAAACATCAATAAACTAAGAAAAAATCAAATTGAAATGTATAAATGAATTGCTGTTTGTAAAAAAAGGCAAATCTTTCTTAAAGATAAATCCAGATGTAAGATTTTTATATATTCTTTTGGTTTGCAAAATGAATGATAATCTTTGAATTTTAACAATGGAAAGTTTTATTTAAAATCCAGAAATTGATTATTTACATTATAATTTTGAATAATTATTTGAATAAAAAAAACAGAAAAATTTTGAAATGTCCAAAATTAAAATGTATTATGATAAATTCATAATAAAATTTCAGCATTATATTGAAATGTGTTACAATAGATATATAATAGAATATATTAAATAGTTCTTTGATGGTACCAATATAAAAATAATGTATAAAACAAATATAATGGAATTTATACTAATAAAAAAATATATATTTTAAATTTTTTTATAAAAAAAAAAATATAATTTCAAAGTTTTGCCATATTCTTAAAATTAAACCGAACAAATAAAAAATCAAAATATTTAAACCAATAATTGCATTTATATTTAAATTAATTACAAATTTTTGTTCAAATTTTTAGAAACAAAAAAATTTTTAAAAACTCAAAAACAAATTTAAATTATTTTACCGATAAATAATTAATATATATATATGTATATTGTTTTGTTTGCAAAATTTATTGATGTGTTTGTGTGTAATGTTTGATGTGTGTGTGTGTGTTGTTATAAATATGTATATTTTATAATTTTAATAAAAAGACAATCAATACAATTTTAAATATAAACAATATTTAATTTATAATAAATAAATACAAAATTTATTAACAAAAAAAGAATTAATTATTTTAAATTTATTAATTTTGTTTTCATTGGATATAATTTATTGATTAATATTTTATGCTTAAACCAAAATATCAACTAGTAAAATAATGGTAATAAATTATAAAGTATATTTATAATTGATTTTATAATATAAAAGGAAATTCAAAGAAGTCAAATTTATGAAAAACATTTTGAAATTTAAAACGAACGACAAGAAGTTTAAAAAAAATTGTTTGCTGGTCTATTTTGCCCTAAAAATCATAGTTTTTGTAAAAATTCATATTAAATATATATAAATAAAAATAATTACTGAATAAGTGAATCGTTTTTTTTTTTTTAAAAATTTAACCAGAGGTATATTATGAGGATATGTATTTGATAGATAACAAGATTAAAAAAAAATGAATATTGTTTTTCATAAAAATTTAAAGTTAAATAATAAAATATTATATTTTATATAAATATATTTTTATAAAACTTGATAAAATATAAAATTATAATTTTTTTTTGACCCATAATTATGGTTAATCATAAATATACAACTTTGAATATTCAATGTTAAATAAACAGTATTTGATATTTAACAATAAAAAAAAAAATAGAGCCAATTAAATTTTTAACAAATTCAATAAATACCTTATCATTAACATGAATCTGCTCAACGTCCAATAGTCACTCATTTAATCTACTCATTTAATTAAAAATATGCAAAAAAAAAAATATAATATAATTTATATATATATATATTTATATATATATATATATATTTATATATATATATATATAATCGACTAAATCCCGTCGAGATTCGACGTATGAGGTTCATGCAGATCAGTTTTCAGAAAACCGACAGCCCGACACCGGCACATGAGATTTGATTATAGTGGTGAAGGTTTTCGTGCAGGACCATCCACACTTTTGAAGGGACGAATACAGAGACCTGGTGCACTAAGTGCCACAAGGTTCCCAAACGACCCTCCGCAGGTTTTGAATTCAGAGTTGTCCTTCTCCTAGACAAGTTGCCATCAAGGCTATAAAACCCAGTCTGTCCTGCTATTTTACCCATAGCTGGAGGGAAGGATTCATACCTTTCCCAAAGGTATTAGTTTGTTTAAGTGAATATAATGGATTCGACCTCATTTCAACTCAGCTCTGCGATTCCTCATATATCAATATATATTTATATATAATATAATATATATATATATATATATCAATATATATATATATATATATATATAATATATATATATATATATATATATATATATATATATATATATATATATATATATATATATATAAATTATAAATATTCTTCTTCAACACAATCTTGAATATAATTATGTTTAGTTTATAAAAGAGATTAATTTTTTTAATACCGAGGCCAGCGCAACCGACGGTTGATGCGGCTTAAAATAAATTTTGTCCCTTGGATTAGTGTAAATATATATATATATTTATAAAAGAAACCTTTAAAATATATTTAAATAAATTTTTGGTGGGGAACTAAGTAAAAAATAAAATCAAAACTTAACAGTCGACTATTTTATCTGTTTTTATAATTATACATTGTATGTATATATATTATTAAATAATGAATTATATCAAAGTCAATAATAAACACATTAGCAAACTACGAATGAACACAGAAACACAAGTAAATTTAATAATAATAATCAGTAAAATAAGTAATTACGAATAAATAATAGGTTTTATGTTATAAAATTCCACATAATACCCAAACAATTATTTCTACACTGAAAAGACTTCGAATAATTTGAAGCATTATCATTAACCATCCAATAACGGCCAAGTTAATGCAATAGTCCTTACTAAATATAATAGGCCTATAACCATAGTATATAAATAGTCGATGCAAACAATTTTGATCTTGATGATTCAGTTAATTAATTTATAAATACAGACTGTCGCCGACGTCTAAATTCAAAGTATATTTGCAGGCTTTCAAAATATTTATATTTATATTACATGGTTTTTTAAATTTTAACGCCTACAAAACAGAACAGCTTTCCTTAAGCCATCATTGAGAACTTTTAAACCGCCATAGAAGACATTTTACTGACTCTGCCATATTTTACAGTCGACAAAATGATAAACGAACAACGTTCATAAATTAAAATATAAATTTATGTATCGCAGCATATGTATGTATATATGTTTATATGTGTTATTTATAATATGAACAACCAAAAAAAATACATGTACAAAAACATCTATCAGTGAGTAATTCTCATTTCTCTGCTTAGTCCTCGGTCCGTTGACGAAGGTCACAGGCGTGTCTTTTGAACAGGTGGTAGGGTGTGTATCTATTGTTTCCAGTTTAGGATTGAGTTTCGGTTTCTTTCAAAAGTCTGCTTCAATCCAATACTTCTAACAATTCTGAATTTTTTTGCGATATTTTTTTTTTCATCAAAAGCAGTAGGGTTCAGCTATCCGGATTTCACGACTCTTTAAACTCTAAATAAAAGGAACAAATGTTTATCCATTGTTTCCTGTTCAGGATTGTATATTCGGTTCTCCCTAAAGTTGTTTCATTCCGTTTCATTCCCAGTAGCGTTGTATGTGTTAGTGGCGTCATCGAATTAGTTAAAAAAATATATATATATATATATATATATATATATATATATATTATAATTATTTTAAAAAAATATGATTCCATCGCTACATAAAAGTTCCCATGTTTCAAAAACAGAAGCTAAAAACTTCCTATTCAATTATAGAAATTAAATTATAAAACGCACATATAAATTCATAATTTCCTAATAAAAATGAACACGCTACCGCCCCTGTCTGAATGATTAGATTTCTCTGTATCCTTGGAAACAGGAAATTATGAATTTATATGTGCGTTTAAAACTCAGTAAATTTAAAAAAATAAATTATTCCAATATTCGCTTGTAGATGAAACGGAACTAATGCTTCTAATTTAATTATATAATTAAATTTAAAGTTTTTAGCTTCAGGGTTTGAAACATGGTTATTACTGTGTAGCGAAAAAACATATTTTAAATCAGTTAATTTATATATATATATATATATATATATATATATATATATATATATATATATATATATATATATATATAGAGATTTATTAGATAGAGGAGACACAGGTGGAGTAATGGATAAGCGGCTTGGATTGAGGAATCGCAGAGCCGAGTTCGAATTCCAGGTCGAATCCATTACATTCACTTACGGAATGGGAAATTATGAATGCTCTTCCTCTCCCTCCAGCTATGGGTAAAATAGCAGGACAGACTGGGTTCTATAGCCTTGGATGGCAACTGGTCTAGGAGAAGGACAACTCTGAATTCAAAACCTGCGGAGGTTCGTTTGGGAACCTTGTGGCATTTCGGTGCACCAGGTCTCTGTATTCGTCCTTCAAAAGTGTGGATGGTCCTGCACGAGGCCTTCACCACTATAATCAAATCTCATGTGCCGGTGTCGGGCTGTCGGTTTCCTGGAAACTGATCTGTTTGACCCTCATACGTCGAATCTCGACGGGAGAGTCGATTATATATATATATATATATATATATATATATATATATATATATATATATATATATATATATAAAAAATTGTAAAAATCAATCCTATTTCTCGAGTTAAGTTTGTAATTATGACTAAAAGGAAATAATGTCCAGTTATTTTATTTTTCATATTTTTAGCTTCTACCGAAACGAAACTGGTCCCAATCCGATTTTTTTGTTTCCTACTGCATTGCCGACGCCAATGTTCAATTATTGGAACACATTTGATATAATCAGAAATTAATTTTTAATTATCACCGCCTCAATTGTACGCAGACATACACACACGCGCGTGTACAATTGACGTAGTGTGTGTGTAGTTAATGGTGTAGTAATCGCAGACCCCACTCGCCTCTTTCACTACATATGAGTCCAGAGGAAATGTAATTTTATTTCTATTTAAAGGCTAAAAGTTTATAATTTTCTAATTACCACTCAAATTTTAAGAACTAGGAATTCATTTTCTTCCTAGCTTTTCTTCATGTTCTTGAGGCAATCATCATGAGAATAAAAGAAATCGCAAGCTAAATAACAATTTTTAGTATCTACGTGGCTTCCCTCTGTCCTTTCTACAAATATTTTCATGGCATCTGCCCTGACGAGCTATTTTCTCTGGTGCCCGACTGCGTGAATTTAAGCGTGCTACTATTTTGGCATCTCAGTCCCACCCTTTTACTATCGAAACGATTAAATGTAACCGCCGCTTCTACTCCAACACATTCTTCTCTCACCCTTCCCGACAGTGGAACTCCCTTCCTCTTATTTATAATAACTATAACCTTCAAAATTGTAAATGTAACCGCCTCTTCTACTCCAACAGATTCTTCTCTCGCCCTTTAAATCCACAGTTTTTTTCCCTTCAAAAATAATTTATAATAACTATAACCTTCAAAATTGTAAATGTAACCGCCTCTTCTACTCCAACAGATTCTTCTCACGCCCTTCCCGACAGTGGAACTCCCTTCCTCTTACTTATAATAACTTTTAAAAATTTAAATGTAATGTCAATCGACGTCTTCTGATGATTTGATCCTCCGTTCCTCTTTTAATCGTTTCCTAACCCCTTATTCCCAGTCTTTTCTCTTACCTTCACTATCTGTAACACCTTGCGCGCTAGAGGCAATCCAGCCTAGCTTGGTGTGCAATGCTCAAAAAAATGTAATGGGTAGATAAGAAGGGCTATTAACAGTACAAAAGGAACGCATAGTCATCAGCAAAAGGTACAGCCTAAGGCGTTAGCTACATGTTGGGGACGGCAAAATTAATTCGATGCAGAAGTTCAACTATTAAACTACCTATTTTGCTGCGTATAATACGCATTTTCCTATAAAATATCTCGAATATCGACCCTGTGTCAGTGACGGCAGTTATCAGTTTGGAGTGTCGGGTGTTACATCCGATTCTGAGCCCTTGAAAGGAAAATAGGTCCAGTGTTTCAAAATTAAAAAAACATTTTCAGAGAAAAAGCAAAGTTAACAGATAAGATAATGAAAAACGTAGCAGATAGATCCTTATAATTACTAGAATTACTTAGAGCAACAGAGAAATATATGGAGGCCTATGATCGCCAAAATCCTGAAGGGACCTAGCAAAAGATCGAGAGAGAAATGGAGAGACAAAGAGGACCATTCAAAAATGGTTTACTTCCTGACTGATTCTGATGAAATAAGAAAGACTGACTCATTATTCTATACAATAAATTTATGGAGGCCTATGATCGCCAAAATCCTGAAGGGACCTAGCAAAAGATCGAGAGAGAAATAGAGGACAAAGAGGGCCATCCAAAATGGTTTACTTCCTGACCGACTCTGATGAAATAAGAAAGACTGACACTTTATTCTATACAATAAATTTATGGAGGCCTATGATCGCCAAAATCCTGAAGAGACATAGCAAAAGATAGAGAGAGAAATGGAGAGACAAAGAGGACCATTTAAAAATGGTTTACTTCCTGAATTACTCTGATGAATTAAGAAAGAGTAACTCATTATTTTATATAATAAATCTTTGAATTTAAAACAAATGATTCTTCTACCAGAAAGAGAAAAGACAGCTTGGGAAATCTAACACTCAAAGGGCGTATTGAAGACAAAGAGAGACAGAGGAGTAACTTATCAAACGGACATGGGTCAATAGAGTCAGACCAGAGAATAAGATGGATATTAAAATGAAAAGCGTTGTTAAGAGCTACAAAGGATAGGAAGTAGTGGAGAGCCATGATCGATCATATCTTGAAGTGACACGGCACTTAGAAGAAGAAAATCCTTCTGATAGAATAACTGCCACAAAACAAATTTAGGGAGTTGGAACGATTCAGAATCCTTACTAATGAGGTTATTTCTATGTACAGTTTTTTGTCGCTTTACTTTGCTATAAAATATCCCCAAAACCCACCCTTCGTCCTTCGAAGGTCGGTGACTGGAATTATAAGTTTGGAGTGTGGGGTGAGCGTCAGTTCCCCAGTTACATCAGAGATTTTGAGTCCATTTGAAAGTAAAACAAGTCCAGTGTTTCAAAATTAAACTAACAACGTTTCCGAAGAAGCTGTTTATGCCGTTGGGATACTGGGATATTGACAGGAAACGAATTTCCTGCTACCGTATAAGGTTTGGTACTATCGCATGTTTTAACCTCCACATAAATCAAACTTTTTCTGTATTCAAATTTACATGGATCTAATTTAAAAGTAATGCTCCATCCTGGTTTGGGATAAATTCATCACGATTAGTGAGGTTTTCCGGTGGCAATAAAGTTACGTTTCAATCGTATTAGGCGATCTGACTTCACTTCTAATTATTGCATTCAAAATAGTTATCATAAATTTACTACTTCATCTCGGTCTCTGATAAATTTGTCATGAGTAGTGAGGCTTTCAGGCGTCAATAAAGTTACGTTTTAATCGTATTAGGTTAGGTACCACCACTTTTTCGCTGATAAAACAGCATAGCATGATGAAAAACGACCCCAAATTTTAGAAAAAACAAAGATTTATCGTCAAAATGTTTATGTTATTATTACGAGAAAAGACCAAAGTATATTTTATTATTCTATTAAATTCTTTAATACTTTTTTTTAACACGTTCGAAATTCTGGTAAAAAATCTTGTTTTTTGTGTCAGCGGTCGATGTAATATTTATGATTAGCATTTTAGTGTCTTTTTCCCGGTGAAAAACTCATTGCTTTGGAAATTCTTGCAAAAATCAAATAATTGTCGGATTTTAATGAAACCTTTAGGATTTATACACAAATGAATGGAATTTTTTTTTAGATAGTCTTGGTAAGAATATTTTTTCTACATATGTTACCCAGATTTCATAAAATTTCTAGAAATTAAATTTTCATCCGAATTTTTTTTTTTTTTAGTTAAAAGCAGGATTCATTGGAGAATGTAAACATTTTTTTTTTCAAGCTACTGCTCATTTCCCGAAAATCTGTTCCGAATCGTAAAATGAAAAATGCAATAAAACTATATTATTTAATTGGAAAAGCTTTTAATTGCTTTTATAAATAAAATTTATTAAAGACACTATTGTCTTAAGAAAAAAAATGAATGACTAATGAATTTTTACAAGAATAGTTTTCATTTTTTTAAAATTTGTATTATAATATATAGCCTCACCAACCCACTGTTGTCCAAACTTATTGAGTATGGATGCACTCCTAAAGACATGGATAATCGGAGTGGGGGTTTCAACTAATAGACCATAAATTTGGATTTGGATTTAAATTGGATTAGACCACAGAAATTATGACATCAAAATTTGAACGGAAATAGCAAAAGTTGTCTTGTATGATATCTCCCCTCCATCTCTCTCTCTCTCTCTCTCTCTCTCTCTCTCTCTCTCTCTCTCTCTAAAGAAATTTTTTTCTTTCTTTCTCAAGTCTGTTCGTTATCTATCTATCTATTTATTAAAGGTTTTACTTTCTTTGTTTCTTTCTTTCTCTATCTATCTATCTATCTATCTATCTATCTATCTATCTATCTATCTATCTCAGGTTACTCATTTTCTATGCATCTATCTATCTATCTATCTATCTATCTATCTATCTATCTATCTATCTATCTATCTATTTTTCTATGTTTTTCTTTCTTTCTTTCTGTCTTTCTGCCTTTCTAAGTCTGATATCTATCTATCTATCTATCTATCTATCTATCTATCTATCTTCTATCTATCTCAGGTTACTCATTTTCTATGCATCTATCTATCTATCTATCTATCTATCTATCTATCTATCTATCTATTTATCTATCTATCTATGTTTCCAAGCTTTCTTTCTTTCTTTCTGTCTTTCTGCCTTTCAAAAGTCCATATCTATCTAAATATCTATCTATCTATCTATCTATCTATCTGTTTCTCTGCCTGTTTTTCTTTCTTTCTCAGTCAGTTCATTATCTATCTATCTATCTATCTATCTATCTATCTATCTATCTATCTATCTATCTAATTTTCTCCTTCTTTTTTCTTTCTTTATCAGTCTGTTCATTTCATCTATCTAATTCAGTCTATCTATCTATCTATCTATCTATCTATCGTGTATCAATAGATAGGAAAATATCTCTGAAAACAGAGAAAACGTGGATAAACTCTTTAATCTGCAAAATTTTAAATGCAATGTCAGTCGCTATCTACTCTCCTCCTAATTGCTGTCTGTTTGTCTCTCTCTCTCTCTCTCTCTCTCTCTCTATCTATCTATCTATCTCTCTCTCTCTCTCTCTCTCTCTGCTCTTTACTAATGTTTCTGTTCCTAATTCCTCCACAGATTGTAACCCCTTGCCTTACTTGGATGATATCGATTAAAAAATACATATCTGTTCAGGTTTTATAACAATTTTAATCATCGCTCTTTAAAACAATAAACATTGCCGAGGGAGTGAAGGCAGTTAAAATAAAAGCGGTGTCATGGGAAAAACCGTCCCTTTGACACTCCGATTTTTTGTTGTTTTTTTTTTGCTTTTTTGTTTTGTTTTGTTTTTGGGGGTTTTTTTGCATGCACGATGGTACTTTCTTGCCGACAGTGGTATATCTATAGACAGATCAAGGCTTAAAAATCAATGCGTAATGCAAACAAAAAAGTGCATGGGCGAATGATAAATTTATAAATGTGCAAAAGAGATTCTGTCATGAAAAATTGACAAGCACGATAGAGTGAAGCGACATTCCTAGCAGCAGAGCGAGCAATTAATACAATATAATTATTGAACTTAATGTCAGTGGAAAACTACAAAAGGGTAAATGAAGGAAAGAAAGAAGCAGAGATGGAAAGGCGAAAAGAGCGTGAGATAGATAGATAGATAGATAGATAGATAGATAGATAGATAGATAGATAGATAGATAAACAGACTGAGAAAGAAAGAAAGAAAGAGAAACATAGATAGATAGATAGATAGATAGATAGATAGATAGATAGATAGATAGATAGATGAACAGACTGAGAAAGAAAGAAAGAAAGAAAGAAAGAAAGAAAGAGAAAAATAGATAGATAGATAGATAGATAGATGAACAAACTGAGAAAGAAAGAAAGAAAGAAAGAAAGAAAGAGAAACATAGATAGATAGATAGATAGATGAACAATAAGAGAGAAAGAAAGAAAGAAAAAAAAAAAGAAAAGAAAGAAAGAAAAGAAGATAGATAGATAGATAGATAGATAGAAAGAAGATAGATAGATAGATAGATAGATGAACAGACTGAGAAAGTAAGAAAGAAAGAAAGAAAAGAAAGAAAGAAAGAAAAAAAGAAAGATAGATAGATAGATAGATAGATAGATAGATAGATAGATAGATAGATGAACAGACTGAGAAAGAAAGAAAGAAAGAAAGAAAGAAAGAAAGAAAGAGAGAAAGAAAGAGAAACATAGATAGATAGATAGATAGATAGATAGATAGATAGATAGATAGATAGATAGATAGATGAACAGACTGAGAAAGTAAGAAAGAAAGAAAGAAAGAGAAACATAGATAGATAGATAGATAGATGAACAGACTGAGAAAGAAAGAAAGAAAGAAAGAAAGAGATAGATAGATAGATAGATAGATAGAAAGATGAATTTTTTTGAAAAAAGAAAAGAAAGAAAGAAAACAAAAAGAAAGATAGATAGATAGATAGATAGATAGATAGATAGATAGAAAGATGAGACTGAAAAGAAAGAAAGAAAGAAAGAAAAGAAAGAAAGAAAAAAAAGAAAAGAGAAACATAGATAGATAGATAGATAGATAGATAGATAGATAGATAGATAGATAGATAGATAGATAGATGAACAGATAAGGAGAAAGAAAGAAAGAAAGAAAGAAAGAAAGAGAAACATAGATAGATAAGATAGATAGATAGATAGATAGATAGATAGATTGAGATATGAATGTAGAACTGAGAAACAGACTAGGAAAGAAAATTCTAAAAGAAAGAAAAGAAAAGAAAGAAAAAAGAAAGAAAGAAACATAAATAGATAGATAGATAGATAGATAGATAGATAGATAGATAGATAGATAGATAGATATGAGGAGAGAGAAATAATGGACTAAGAAAGAAAGAAAGAAAGAAACAAAAAATCAAAGTAAAACCCTTACATAAATAGATACATAGATAATGAGAGAGAGAGAGATAATGAAGAAAGCTCAGTACGAAAGACAGAGAGCGAAAGAAAGAGAAAGAGAGAGAAAGAAAGAAAGAAAGAAAGAGAACTATAGATGGATAGATAGAATAATGAACACTCAATAAGCAAGAGAGAGAAAAAAGTGACATATATAATATTGAAAGAAGAATGAAAAAAATAAAAATATATGAAATTTTAAAAGAAATTCAAATATTTTTCATAAGCAAAAAATAGAAAATAAAAAATTAAATTAACAGATGCTCATAGAATGAAATAGATTCACTTATTTTGACTTATTTGAAAAGACCAAAATCAATACATTAAAATATAAGTACACATGGAAACGGAATCATATTGATTGGTTAAAAAATGAGAAGGAAAAATCAATAAAATGGAAGATCATTATTTAGCGAAATTATGAATATATATATATATATTATTCATTTATTAAATTTTATTTATAAATTTGTGTTTTTATGTGCAATATCAATATATATATATATATATATATATATATATATATATATATATATATATTATATATATATATATATATAGACAATATATATATATATATATATATATATATATATATATATATATATATATATATATATATATAGAAACACACACACACACACAGAAATATAAAATAAAATAAGCATATTATTTGGATTGAGGAATCGGAGAGCTAGAGTTCGAAAAAACGAGTCGAATCCATTACATATACTTATATATGCTGTACCCTTGGGAATCCTCTTCTTTATTCCTCCAGCTTTTAATATAAAAAATAGCAGGACAGACTGGGTTATTTGAATGGCAACTGGTCTTGGAGAAGGACAATTTGAATTTAAAAATTTTCTCATTGGAAAAATTGTAAAAAAAAAGCGGATGGACATTTTTGCTACCTTCCAGCAATTCCTGCAGCCGTGTTCAAATATTTTTTTTGAATAAAGGCCGAGTTCTTTTTACATACCCTGTTTGGATTTTAATTCTTAAAAACAGACGGATACCGACGATATATATATATATATATATATATATATATATATATATATATATATATATATATATATATATATATATAAAAGAGAATATATATTTTAGTGAAAATATAGTTTTAAAGTATATTGTATTTTATAGGTTTTTTATTGAACAATATGAGGGATAATTAATTATTAGAATAAAAGTAGACATTGAGTTCAACACCAACCAACGATAGTTTGTTTCATGCTTAAACCCAGTTTTCATGTCATTCTTGACCTCTCTGTGTTGACCTCAGTGTCCACTTTTATATATAATTATTGGTATGATCATTAGACCCTCCCCTGAAATTCTTATTGTGGGTTGAGGCAGAAAGTTTCATCATCCCTCGCCAAATATAAAAATGTTTCCGATACCATCCTGTGAATAGTTTTAGAGAAATCTTAGAAGTGTTTCTGCAGCACACTCAGTTCGCCATTGCTTTCTGTCATTTGTCATTGTAAATGCATTTACATGCTTTATGGAAAAGGCAAATGCTTAAACAATGTTTTTTTTTTTCTTTAATCGATCAACAAAGTAATATTTATTGATAGACCCATGCAATTAAAAATAGTTTTATTACACGAATCAAGAACAAGCAATTATAGCAGTGAAAACATTAAACACCGCCAGAATCTACTGAAAAGAAAATAGTTCTCTCTGTGTTCGTTGGGACTAAGAGTAAATACTTTATGGCGACTGGTTGGAGGCTCAGTAAATTAAGACGCGAATTGGCCAAATGGCATATTAAAAAAAAGCTACGTGACGTATAGAAGGTCCGTTCTCACCGTAGATCTTATTAGGCACAAAAAAGCACAAAATGCTTATTAATAAAATAGAACATTTATAACAAAAAACTGTAATAAAAGATATGTGATGGATCGGTTTTATATTATTTTTTGATTATTATTTTATCTTTTATATATATATATATATATATATAAACAGACAGATTTATGACAATTTCGCAGTAAATGTGATGTTGGCTAGACATCCGTTGCCTCTAGCTCAGATGTTGAAAACGACTGACTTTTGGTGTCAGTCGGAGATTCTAACCATTAAGCCGTCGCATGGATTGTTAGCGTATTTATTTTTAGAAACATGCAGAGTGACCTACAGTGACTCAATTTGCATCTTTGAAGAGTCTCGCTATATAAATTATAATAAGACAATCAAAAATTTAAAAACCCACACCTCGTCCCCAGAGAGCTCAACTGAAATTGATATTTCATTTATATATATATATATATATATATATATATATATATATATATATATTTGAACAAAATTGTATTAAAGAAGAATGAAAAATGCTATAAAATATATATATATATATATATATATATATATATATATATATATATATATATATTTATTTTATATATATATATAAAAAAGAGATAGATAAAAAAATTACGGTGGAATAATTAATTATCGGCTCGGTTTGGAGGAATCGCAGAGATTAATTTTAATAAAGGTTGAATCCATTACATTCACTTACGTTCTAATATTTTGGGAAAGGTGTGAAATAATCTTTTTCCCTCCAGCTAAATTTTAAATAAAGGACAGACTGGGTTCTATAGCCTCGGAATAAACTGGTTTAGGAAAAGGACAGTTTGAATTCAAAACCTGTGGAGGGTTGTTTGGGACCTTGTAGACACGTAGTGCACCATTCTCTGTAAGCATGGAAAAAAAGTGTGGATGGTCCTGCACGAAACCTTTATTCACCATATAATCAAATCTCATGTGCTGCTTTCGGATTGTTTGATAAGAAATTTGATTTGCAAACAGGTTTTACAAGAACAGAGGGGAGAAATTATATATATATATATATATATATATATATTTTTAGAGAGAGAGAGAGAGACTCATAATTATGTCAGACTGTTCGCTGTATCACACAAAAAACAAATAATATAAAAGCTGGAAATCGATTGACACCATTGTATTTTCAAATTTTAAATTATCAGCTAGAAATTTATAAAGGTTTTTTTACGTATTTATTTTTTCCGGGATTGTCTTTTTACATTATATATGCTCGATGCGTATCCAAATGTAAACAAATAAACAAATAAAATTAAGAAATGGAGAAAAGTCCGATAATTATTTTAACGATTTTTTTATGTTATACATTTGGACGCATCGAGCATATATATATAAATAAATGAGATTTTGGAAATTTAAATTAAAAACAGTAAAATCAACCTTTAACTAACCGAATCAAAATTTGTAAAAAATAATCGATAAAAGCACGTCATTTATATGACGGGAAATACAGAGACAGGTTGATTCCTAATTTGAGGACGAATATTTTCTATGACAATTTCTTGACATTTCAGGCCGGTAAATGTTTTTTAATAATTTTATTAGATAAACAGAGCATTAATTAAATATTTGATTCAAAAAGAATGTATAAACATAAAAATGTCTTAAAATATATATACAGGGTGTCCATAAAGTTCGTGTGCACTTTAAAAATTTTATAACTTTATTTGTATTTGCGATAGAAATAATTTGTAAAAAGGATTAGAAAGAAGTAAATCTATATTTTTTAAGGTTTTATTGAAATTTTATTTAAGTTTCCACATGTCCTCCATCATTAGCAATACAAAGGGTAATACGATTTTGCAGTTCACGGAAAACATTTGTTAACTGATTTACAGTAATGCCTGAAATGACATTAGTTATTTTAGCTATAGTTAAAACTAGGTACATTAAACTTTATAACATTTTAACAGATTATTTCTATCGCAAATACAAATAAAGTTATATTTTTTTTTTAAAGTGCACACGAACTTTATGGACACATAAATATATATATATATATATATATATATATATATATATATATATATATATATATATATAGAGAAAGAGAGAGAGAGAGAGAGAGAGAGAGATTATATATGATTAAATATATGTTTTATTAATAAATTTGTTTCAACAAATTATATCAATTTATTGAGCGATTCATTAATAAAATAGAACACTTATAACAGCAGACTGTAATAAACGTTATGTGACGGATAAAAGATTCGTTGCTACCGTAGATCTTATTAGGTCCAATAAGAGATTAACAACAATAACTAATAATAAAATAGAACAATTATAATAACAGACTGGAATAAATGTTACGCACAGAATATTCGTTCTTACGGTAGTTCTTTCTTTTCTTATTAAGTCGAGGACCCTTAGAATTTTTCTTGTCATCATTCTGATTTCGGGACTATTTGCTAGAAAAACTTATAAATTGTTTATTTCATATGTTGGCCGCGGTTAATCGAAATCAGCGGACGGCGAAACGGCATCTATAACAAGGAAAATATATTATGAAACTGAATGGCCGCAGATTTTATGGGTGTCGTACGAACGAGTAATTCTGCTTGATATCCAATTTGCTCAATGCTGATATTCTGACGTTCAAATTATCAAGTTCTTGAATATTTGCGATAACGTTATTTAAAGAAACGGGATATTTGCGCGCCATTGTTCTGGCGATGTCAATGCTCTCGCCAGTATTGAAAGGCAGTTGAATTGTTTATCTAAATCTGTTATGCAGATCGAAATTCCCAGGTTCCTCAGGTAATTGTTTAACAAACACAAAAATGAAAATAAATATATATATATATATATATATATATATATATATATATATATATATATATATCCTGTGTGTGTGTGTGTGTGTGTGTGTGTGTGTGTGTTGTGTAAAGATTATAAAACTATTATTTACACACATATAGATATATAAAGAAATCTATATATCTATCTATCTATCAATCTATCTATCTGTCTGTGTGTCTATGTGTGTTTATATACAAGTAAATTATAAAATAGCTAACGGTAATAGCAATAGTAGCTACTTCCCAATAAGGAAATATTTTGCATTCATTGACTGGGTAGCCTTTACTATATACGGATGAAATTTATATAACCTATCACTTAAAACATTTTTTCAGGAAAATAGGTTTCTCAAATCCAGTAGCTGTTATCGCTCTTTCCAGTACTTGGCGAGTGAGGTACTCCTTCGTTGCTACAATTCCCGTGCAAAAGGAAACGTTTAATTAATCAGTTCCGCTACTCTTACGTTAGATTGCAGTCTTATTTGTTCAAGCTTTTCGTGTGAGGCAATCAGATACCGTTGTATATTAATTGATCGTCTTGCTTCAACTTAGTCCTAAAATAGGCTAACTCGTTGCCATTTTTGTCGTTCTGTTGCTAATCTTTTTCTTCCGAGGTATATTTCCATTTCAGTTTTATTAAACACAAAACTTTTAGCATGAAAAAATATGGAGTAAAAAGCGAATTCTATAATACCAGGAGTCAATATGGAATTACAGATACCATTGAACATGTAAAAAAATGTAAAGGCAATGCATTAATTAAACGGTTCAATGGCCTTTATTTTAGTTGTAAATTCTTTGTTTCCGCTTTACTGAATTTCAGTATATTGTTCCAAGACTTCGTTATATTAAATCTCACTATTTCTTTTTCTAACAAATTTTCATCATTTTCGAATTTTAGGTACACTAGGATAGCGTAATGATTATTATGCGACAGATAAAAGATTTGTTCTTACCATAGATCTTATTCGGCACAATAAGAGATTAACAACAATAACTAATAATAAAATACAACAATTATAACAATAGACTAATAAAAGTTATATGACGGATAAAAGATTCATTTCTACTTATTGGGCCAATAAGAGATTAACAACAATAACTAACAACAATTTGAATATGCTACATTTTTTGTTTTCGAACCTAACTACTACATGACAAAAGCCAATCGTTATCTATCCGCCATATCCACATAATCTTCACTTCCTTATCTCCCGTTCCTATTTCAAGATTAATATTGTCGTTTTTTTATATATTGCTACTTTAGTTGGTTCTTGCATAAGCATTTGCCATTTCCAATTTTTACTCTATAAAATGATGAACAGAGTTATTTTAATCATCTCAGTCTATACAAGGCAATAAAGCTACTAAGACTCGAGGTGTTATAGATTGTGAAAAAATAATAAAAGAGACATTATTAAGGAGCGAGAACAATAGAAGAGTAATTAATAAGACAGTGGATACCGATCCACATTGCAGTTAATTATTTTACGATCAAAGTTGGCTGGGAGCTGGAAGCGAGTTCTACAAGCGGGAAGTGCGTTGAGAAGAAACTGTTAGCATAGAACTTACGGTTATATCTAGCCAATTGTAATGCAAATTGATGAGACCTTGTTGCCAATCTATTACTGTGCGTACAAATTAATAAAGTCTAGGTACGATAGAGAAAAGCATTATTTATTTGTAAAATTTACTAAGTGTGATACAAGGCGAAAATGAGAAATGGGGCGGTCTTCTTCTATCTTAAATTTAAACTTAGCTAGTCACAAACACTCACCCAAACATACTACAATATTTCTAACACCAAAAAAAAAAACGCATTCTTACTTACATGTCTTAATACATCCACCATAATACCACATTGTCTCTATGAAAATCCTAACTAGTCCCCATATGTATAAATCAGTGTTTGGGGGCATGGGAATAAAATAAGAATTAAAAAAAAATCTTAACACAATGAATATTTACAAATGTGAAACAAAACTATATACAAGAATCCAAACAAAATAATATTAGTAATAAAAAACCCAAAATCCATAGAGAAGAGCGATATTTATTGTACAATGATACAAAATAGGATACAAGGTTAAAATGAGGAATGGGGAAAAGGACGGTCTTGTTCTGTCTTAACGTTAAATTTAGCTAGCCAAAAACACTGAGCCAAACATACCACAATATTCCTTACAACAAAACAAGGAAGTTTTACTGACCATTCTTACTTCATCGACCGTAATATATCAGAATATCTATGACGTCATAACTAGTGCCTATATGTGTTGACCATGTTTGCCGTAGTCTCTGAATATGGAATCCAGTGAAGTCCATAATCTCTTCAATATCAGAGGTTGGCAGTGTAGATTCGGAGAAATTAGCGGCTGTTAATTCTTTAAGTCTTCGTTATCAGTGGAGATATTTTGGGAGACTAAACAAAATGGCTGCCTTTATACACGTTGCATTGAATATTTTGAGCTTTCTGATTGGTTTATTTATTTCTTCGTGGACTATAAAATGAGTCAGCTCATATTTGACTGGCTCACTATTACATAGTTATATCCAAACGTTATAAACAATATGTACAATTAACTATATGTGGGGGAGGGAATAAAACAACAATTTAAAAATATTTTTCCTAAAGAATAGATCATCCAAATAAATATTTGAAAGTATTTATAGAAAAGACACAGGAAAAGGCATGAACATTGCGGTGGCAAAGTAAAGGATGGCTTTATCCTTGAGGATTAATGGCACAGTGGATAAAGCGAATTCCGCAAAATGGAAAATAAAGTATGGTATTTTAAAAATAATCCACATTACAACCAAAAAAACGTTTGCGGTTTCTCACTTCTTTTAATAATATATATATATATATATATATATATATATATATATATATATATATATATATATATATATATATATATATATGGTTGGACCCAACCAAATATGTTAGCTCTATCTCTGATATTGAGCGCTTTCTAATATTGATATAATATATAAATAATTATACATATATATATTTATTTATATTTATATACACTAAAAAGTATACATACACACACACACATATATATATATATATATATATATATATATATATATATATATATATATATATATATATATATATATATATGTGTGTGTGAATGTGAAGAAAATATATGGTGATAAAAGGAAACAAAATAAAATTTAAATACAATTATGCAATTATATTATATAAAAATTTCAGTTATCTGTTTGGATTAGTTTTGCTCTTATGTCCATCGTCTTTTTTCATGTTGAATTTTTTATATGTTCTAATGTTAATTATGTTTAAATGAAAATGTCCTGAAGATGGTCTAAAATAGACCGAAACGTCCGACGTTGACTTTATATTAACATTAATACAGCATAATTGCATATTAAGATTTTTGTTTGTTTTTTCTGTATATTTTTTCTTCATATATATATATATATATATATATATATATATATATATATATATATATATATAGGTATATGCAGAAATGTATCTATTCATTTAATTTCTCATGAATCGGTTGTCATCCCTTAATGCAACACGGAAAACCATCTGAGAGGAACCTACAACGATTGTATGACAGGACACTTTCTCGTGGGAAAATTCATTTGTCAGGGAGATTTCTTGGAATGTGTAACGTTAAGACTATACAGTAAATAGCGATGAAAACGTCATTACGTGCCCATCGTATTGATACTCTCTGTAGATACACAACAAATCAGTTGCGTAGATCATCTTTGGTGATATCAGAGCCGCGGGCAAAGATATTAAAGAGAAAAGCCGCTCGCGAAGAGTAACATCCAGAAAAAACACTACAAATTTGCTTTCCTGATCAAGAATTAATCGCAATCGATTGAGAATTGTTTTGTTTTTAATATTTCTCGCATCTTTTTTTCCTTTTCTTCTTATTTATCTATTACCGAAATCGAAGGAACACCAGACATTCATAAGTATATGTCATCTATATAATAAATGCGAATGTCAGTGTGTCATTGTGTCACACTTTTTCAGCTCTACTGCGATAGGCCGTAACCCAACATATAATACAATTTTGGAATCAGGCTGATTCCGTGAACAATTTAAAAACATTCTGGAGCCGCAATCCTGAAATTTTAGATTTCTAAGTTTTCATTACTGTAATTGGTTTCGGATCTCGCCATCTTGGCTTCTACTGGTAAAATCAATTTTAGGGAGACGTCTTTCTAACTTTCAATAGTTAACATTCAATTGAAAAAAAAATACAGTTCTTAAATTACGGTGTTTCAAAATAAAATTATCCGTATTTTTAACTTTACTCCTTGAGGCCATAGCCCAATATATCATATCATTTGGGAATAAAGCCGAAGAGTAGAAATAACGAAGGTATATTACACGAAATAATAATACAAGATTTGGAAGGTGTTAGTATGACTGTCAGTCTGCTTTGGAGTGAACTACTATCGGCTCGATTCGATTCAACCCCTCTCTCTTGAGAGGCGTAGTATACATAGTGTTAGGAAGAGTTCATTCTGTAGTTATAGGTAAGGACCCATGAGAGTAAGGAAATTAAAAACATTCAGGACCGGATCTGGTCCCGCAATCCTGAAATATTGGATTCCCAAATTTTTATTATTGCGATTGTTTTCGGCGATTTTTGTACATTTTTGCGACGAATTTTTTGTACGATAACAATTTATGTAACTTGGAAATAAATTTGGTAATAATCGAATTTAATTGCTAAATCCAGCGAAAGTCACCCATGAAATAAAAAATAATTTTTGTACGGAAAGTAAGGACCTACATACATCAAACTGCCTTTAAATCAAGTGGTGGCAGAAGAATTTTTTTTAAGCCTATCAACCCTAGCAAGGCGGGAAGCCACTAGCATGCAAGGGATTATAGAGGATTTGGAGCGGAAACAGATAAGAATGATAGAGGAAAGGATGGGGAGAAGGATAGTGGATAGATCAAGGCAACTGGAGATGTCGATTGAAAGGGTGAGAGCAGGATGCCAGCCTCGTAGGACGCTTGAATTCGCGAAGTCTGGGAACAAGCGAAAGCAGCTCATCGGAGCAATTACCATGAAAGTATTTGTAAAAAAGACAGAGAGAGGCGACGGCGCGTCTGTGAGAGAGTGACTGTAGACGAGATGCCAGATCGGGGTCAGTTATATTGCATATCCGTCTCTGGATCTTATCAAGAACCCCGAGGCAAACAGTAGGGGCTCCAGACCATATATGGCAGCAATACTCCATGCAAGGGCGAATGGTTGATTTGTAGATTTAAAGGATTGATTCCGGGGAGAAAAATATCCTGACGCGGCACCGGGAGCCAACTTTCCTTGCGCTGGATGAAGCAATTGACTCAATGTATTTATCGTTGAACTTTTAAAATGGAAATTAATTACGACTCAAACTAGTATTTTTTCAAAGTCCGGCACAAGACAATAATCATGAAGCCCACAGTGAAGATCAAACTAAATGTGATAACGATCATTAAATCTTGACATAGTACCGTACAAATATACCCGGATTAGGCACCTAGTGAGACTCGAACTCATTTTAGGTGTAATAGTCTACTTTAGGCAGGTGCCTCGGCTATATATTTTAATCATTTCAAAACAAATAAGGCAATAAAGCCGCTAAGACACAAGGGGTTAGTGAGTATGAAGGAATATGAAAACGGAAAAAAAACATTATTAAGGAGCGATAGCAATAAAAAAATGAAATCAAGAAGACAACAATTGGCAATGCATTTAAATTTTTGAAAATCAAAGTTGGCTGGAAAATACGGAACCGGAAGAGAGTCCCATAAGCGAGAAGTGCAAGAAAAGAAACTGTTAGCATAGAACTTGCGGTTACAGCTAGCCAATTAAATTGTAAATAATACCCAGTACTGCGCTTAAATTCATAAAGTTTTATGATTGGATTAAACTGACAAAAGGCTTAGAGCCACATCAGGTTGAAACACCCATACGATCAGATAAGTTATGCAACGTCGAGCTTGGTCTGTACCTAGAGAGGTGACCGCTTGGGAATGCGAGGTGCTGTAAACTTTGATGTCTTGGATTATGTCTAAGAGTTGGAAATAGGACAGTCGAGACCCAATTCCTGCCTAGTCCTTTGTATTCACTTATGTGTAAATATCTTTGGGAAAGATATGAATCCAGCTATGGGTTAATTAGTAAAACTTCTTTCGATAAATCTTTATTATCTAAAAAAAATCGTGCAATCTGTATTTTTTTTACATAACTTCTAAAAGGTTGATAAATCGTAAAAAATAAATCAATCAATCTGAAAAAAGAGGAAGTAATGCTGAGTTTGAAGATAGTGGATATATTTACTTACTAGCGTAAAAGCCGGCCTATTTGGCGGCGTTTAAACTAGCTCCTGTGGAAGACTCTTAGTTTGTCCATCATCACAATAGCTAGGGAGGAGTCGATGCGATATGCAACAATAAACTACAAGAGAACTCAAAATTGATCGCTGCATTTAAGTATTGCATTAATATTTAAGTTTACCTTTTAAAATTTCAACGATAATTCTACTGCCGCCACTTAATTTAAAGACAATTTGATGTACGTAGGTCCTTACTTTCTGTACAAACAATTATTTTTATTTCATGGGTGACTTTCGCTGGATTTCGCAATTAAGTTAGATTATTACCAAATTTATTTCCAAGTTATATAAATCGTTATCGTACAAAAATAATTCGTCACAAAATATCACGTGAAAAACGCTGAAAACAATCGCGATAATGAAAACTATTTTTTTCGTCTGAACGTGAACTATTGAAAGTTACAGAGTTGTCTCCCTAAAATTGTTTTTATCAGCAAAAGCCAAGATGGCGGGATCCGAAAACAATTGCAGTAATGAAAACTTAGAAATCTAAAATTTAAAGAATGCGGTTCCAGATCCGGCCCAGAATCTTTTTAATTTGTTCACGAAGTCAGCCTGATTCCAAATTGGTAGGAATATGTTCGGAAAGGCATTCTTGGAGTAAACTTGAAAAAGTATGACACAGTGACACACTGACATTCGCATTTATTATATAGATGACATATATTTATAGAAGTTCAATTCTTAATGTACTATCCTATATTTTAATTATATGTGACAGTTAAGATCAAAGTTGGAGTAAAACTAACAGAACTTAGTTGTGCCACGGCAGTCGCAGCGTACACAGCGGATGAAAGAATAAATTTCGTATATCTGCTATTGGGATTGAAATGGCATTTGCATCACTTAATTTTATGGGAGGGAATAACGCTATGTAGCCATTTAGAAAATATACAGACACTATGGTCTAGGGGTCATAACTGATTGGCAAATACTACATTTATTTGTAAAGATTTTTTTTGTTTTTTTTTCTGAAGAGACTTCGTTGGAAATTGAACCCCGAATCATACATACTTTGGAGGTGAAGTTCTAAACTCATTAGTGAAACGCTATCCACGGGAAAGTAATCGTGAATTAGCAAAGATGTCTTCTTCTTTTTAAATCATTTCACTCGAAGCAAGGTGGTAATGCCACTAAGACTTAGTAACATTGCGAATAATGTGAATGAAAGAGAATTCGAAGAATTTAGAAGGAACAGGAACTCATCCTAAACTGGAATAGTCTACAGTTAGAAAAGTTAAGGAAAATCTTTAACTTGGATGTTTTGGATTTCTCATAGTTTGAACGAAAATAAGAAAGTGGATTTTTGATAAACAAAAAAAGAAAAATAATGTAGAAAATTGGTTATTTTAGTTTATTTATTTTAAACTAGCAACTATACCGGGCTGGTCGACCAGAAAACGCATTCGATTAGAATGGAGCAAAAACAGAATCATGTTTAGATGTAACAGAGTCTATCTTCTTTCAATTACTTCAAGTACTTTCATTAGAAAAAACATTTTGAATTAATGCTGTTACTGATATAACAGAAGCAGTCTGTATTTATTCAATCGAAGTTAGCTGAAGACCTGAATGGATAAAACAGGCAACATGAAGACTCAGTTCTGAACACAATTATTTTGGAATTTTTTAAATTCAATTTGTCAGGGATGTAAAAGAGGATATATTTAAAAAGCATTTGTTAAGTTTGATAAAAACTAGTTGAAATATCAACTAAAAATAAGAAAGAAACCAGTAGAAATCGTCATTTTTCGCTAAAAATGAGGTATCGTTGAGCTCGTCATGATGTAAGTAATCTACATACTGAGTTTGAACGAAGTCTTAGGAAAAAAGTTGAATTTATCGAATTTTGATCGGCTTTATCGATTTTTGATCGGCTTTATCAATTATTGATTTTTTTAAAATTATCGATTTTTTTCGCTAAGAACTTATCTCTTACATTGTACAATGTAAGTGTCAAGTTTGTTAAAAATCAGTTGGATGTATCTCGATTGAAAAGGTATCTCACAAACACGGACAATCTATTTTATACATATATATATATATATATATATATATATATATATATATATATATATATATAGAGAGAGAGAGAGAGAGAGAGACAGACAGACAGACAGACAGAGAGATATGATGATGACGACACGTTCCTTGAAATAAACACCAGAAGCGGACTGATAGTTCAGAATATAAAGTAGAAAATTACCTGACCTAAAGCGGACAGAAGAGCTAGGATCATCGAAAAATATCATATTGAGCATTCTGTCAAGATGATAAACTACAGAAAAAAAAACGTTCTAAACTACGCGTGTCACTCGTATAGTAGGCGTCTTCAGGATGAAATGACAGATAAACCCGTGTGTGAGAAAATCATGTTGGAATACGGAGAAGAAGCAATAGAGATCATTATCTGATATTGTGGCCGTATGCTGTGTTTTGCTGCCAATATTTTTGCGATGATGGTCGACATTGTATATAAGCCCGATCTAACACTGACCCTCGAAAATTGTGATATCAGTGTACTGTCAATATATTTTCTTCGTAGTCAATACTTCTGTCTTTTAATCAGAATGGTATTTTTATATCGAAATGTTCTTCACATGGTTACGATAATCTACGCATGCGTTTAAAGTTATCTTCTACAATGGATTGCTGCCATGTTCGTGACGCCTTTTTCAATTTTTCTTAATTTCATTTTTATTTTTTTTTAGATTTTTGGATGTTTCGCCAGTGTACGCCATTTATCTTGTTGTACCATTCATTTTCTAAAGAAAGTAATGGTTTCTAATTAATCAGATTTAACTCCCTCTATCCAGAGGAACACCGATTCGAATCCTGCCAGAGAGCATAAATTTTGCTTTGATAAGATTTCTCGAACATTCAGGCCTGTAGAGGAAAATAAATACACTGTTTAATAAATAAACGAAGTATCTAATCAAATACGATTATCCACTAAAAGTTGCGTTTAAAGTGATAAAAAAAACTATTATTAATAAAATTCAATTATTTTCTTTAAAAAGTTCGCTTTGTTTACATTTAGATACGAAAGTGTGAAAATATGAACAATTTCGAGAGAAAATTCGCTTAAAGGCAGAATTTCGGCCCCGCCTGGCCGATTGGATCTTTGTTGCTCAATTGTTTGTTTTAACGTTGCCCAGAGGGATGCAGGTCTGTAGTGGTGCTGTAAGTATTGTTGGCTAGGGTCACCGTGAATATAATAAGGAAGGAAGGCTGTGTTCTTGTAAAACAACACCCCACATGAATAATGCACAACAAACACGAGAGAAAAATAATCAAGCTCAGTGAACATTAATAAAATATTGTATTAACAATGATATACAAATATCAACAATAGTATAAAGAAAGTTGCTTCCCTTTTTCCGTAATAAAAAGGGTAAGTTTAGCTAATAATGTTGAGTACAATATTGAATGTTATTTAACTACAAAGTTCAATTGAAGTCTTAGCTAAATAAAGAATAGTTCCACAGTGTTTTATCAGTGTAGAAAAATGTAATGTTCATGAGTGATATCAATAGGAATTAGTATGATTACTCGATTGAGTGATAATTAAGAATTAAAATGTCAATATAGCGTCGTGCCTTATTTTCCAAGAATTGAACTGCTACTGGCTGTTGGCAAACAGCGAGAGTCTTTATATAACGATGGATAGGCTCCAGCGAGCTTGGCGCTAAAAATATAGAAAGATACTAAAATACACGATTGGTCAGGAAATGGACCAATCCGTGATTTTAGAGAAAATTTCAAATTACCTGCGATGGCAAAATTGTCATATGATAAGTATCATATATTTTTACGAACCAATGATATTGAAGGAAATAGAGGTGTGGCACATGTAAGTGTTCCCCACAAGTTCGTAATTTTTTCTTTAATAACTATTAGAACATTCAAGCCGGCGAACGGAAATAAATAAATATACAGGTTATACGATAGATAAATTGCCATCTAAATTCGGCCAAATTGAAAATAACACCGACATTTCATTTTAACAGATATATTTACCAAAATTACACAAAAATATCCTGAAATACTAAAAAGTAAATTTATTCAACAAAATCGCCATTGGCTTCAATCACAGCCCCCAGACAACTTTGGAATCTCCTTCAAATCTTCTGGACGGTCTCATTGTTTAAGTTGGTGTATGCTGTCATAATCATTGCCTTCAGTTCATCTTTGGTGTTACAAGGAGTTTTGTTGGTCTCTCGCTCAAATGCGCACCACACATAATAATCAAGGGGATGGAAGTCTAGGGAGTTAGGTAGCCAGATGTAAGGGGTGATGTGGTTGTAGAAATTGCCTGACAGTCGTAATTGGGTTCTCCTGCTTGTGTAGCATGGTGCAGAATCCTGTTGCCAGACATAGAGTCCTCCAGCGGCTATCTTCTTGACCCAGGGCAGCACTAACTCCTCAAGCCAGTTGATGTAGGCCTCTGTTTTAAGTTTGAGGCCTAACATGAAAATCATTAGTGATCACTTCAGATACCATGATGTTGACTCGCCTGATCATCAAATTAAATTTCGGCATTAAATGACCCATAAGGTGTCGATATGCCGTTAAACATAAAATTCAATCAATCAATAAAAATATAAAGCTAAGTATTTCAGTGTTCTGGGAACATTGAAACGTGCAGGTGACAGTTATAATAATAGCTATTGGATTGCAAGGAACAAAATGAAAATCCCCAAACAATGCACATAAAAAAAATTAAAAATATAAATTGTCAGAGGAAGACCCTGTATATTTTTTTCAATCTGAACCAGAATCAAAGCTATTTAGATGACAGCATTAATAAAATTAGCTGGAATACTAAGGAAGGTTCTGGTTCGTTAGGGTTCTTTTCTCATTTCTCTTGAAAATACCAAATATTAGGTAAAAAGATATGAATAATTCGTTTTTTCCCTATTTTTAACGTTAAATAAGGACTTTATTACGTAAAATTATTTTTTTTTCTCTAAAAAATTGTCAATGTAATTCCAACATTCAAAAAATAAGAATTAAATACAATCAAAATATATTTTGAAATATCAAAAGACGACAATTAAAAAAATCAGAATAATTAGAGTAAAAAACTTGAACAAGACTTTCGGGATCAGGTCCCATTTGGGAAAGAAGTTTCATATGGAAAATTATATGGAATTAACAACAACAACAACATGCTGGAACAAATTAATACATTATAATTTAAATATTAATGTGGGAAACATATAAACAGAAAGATGAATTGATCACGGGTCAACCGTTTTCTGAATATAAATATCGAACAGGAAGTGACGTAAGAAATTAACTAGCGGAAGTGTTCAAAGGCCATTTCAATTGTTTGAATAAAATGAGGTCTGATAGTTGTTATTCAAGATCATGCCACAGCCTTTTGGGCAAGCCAGACTTGTAAATTGCTTGTAGAAAGTTCGATCCTCTCTGACTGCCCTATAAATATTGTCTAGTGCAAAATCACCTGTTATTAGCATATTAAACGTCGTTGTTTTACACGCCTTCACTGCAAATATTTACTTGTAATATAGGATAATTATTTAACTTGTTTCTGAACTCTAAAACAAAAAGATGTCAACTGTACTAACGGAATAAAAACTTAATAAAAAAACTTATAAGAATTTAAAAATAAATTGTTTTTATATCACTTTAAACATTGTTTTAGTATAACTGTATATGATGCTGCCCGTTTATTTATTAAAATCTACATAATAAATGTGATAGATAAATTGTCGCCATCTTATCGAACTTTTTTCGCGCTTTACGTTGTAGAGGTTTTAATTTGTCATATAGTACCATTTTGGATATCAAAAAAAAAACTCCACCATGACAAATTAAAAACATTCCAAATTTTGAAAATGGAAAACAATCCTGAAATTTTGGATCCAATACGAACATTTTAGAGTGTTTTCAATGATTTTTTGAGGATTTTTTGCAACAAAGTTTTTTGGATGATAACAATTTTGGTAATTTGAAAATAAATTTGGAAAAACATTCAGATCGTTCAAAATCAAAAAAATGAACTCATGGAAATCACTTGACTCAACACTAGAGGCCTTCATCAAAAGTCTTATAAATTGTAGTGCTTACCCTGGGTCAAGAGGGTGGCTACTGGAAGATATATCAGACAACAGGACTTTGCCACCATGACATTTGAAGCAAGAGAAACCAGTCATGCTTAAGAAATTTTTGCCCTTCCGCATCACAAAAAAATACACCAAATTTCGTAGACACCTAACCCGCTGATTATTACTACTGGGACCAAGTTCTGAGCAACAACTATCCCTTACCAAACCAAAATGAACTTCTCCAAGGAATATACCAAGTAATATACCAATCTACAAACAAAGTTTCTTTCCAGATCAAGTTGCAGGAGATTCCAAAATGTTGTCTCCATTTTCATGTTCTATAATATCATTGATTTAATTGAATAAATTGAACTCTAGTATTTCAAGATTCTTTTTGTACAATAGGTAAATATATCTGTTAAAATGAGATGTCGGTGATTTTGGAATTTAGAATATTTATCCATCACATTTTATATATAGATAGATAGTTAGATAGAACATATTGTTGGTCAATATATATATATATATATATATATATATATATTATATATATATATATATATATATATTTTTGAAGGGTTGATATAATTCTGTTAGATCAATGTCCACTATAAATCAAGTAATATAATATAAAAGGATCATTAATATTCCATAACCCCAGATCTGTCTATATTGGATATATATATTATAATTAGTTATATATTTGGATATTTCCTTTTATAAAATGTCATTGTTGGCAATTTAAGTCTATAAAATGTATTTTTACCTTTAATAGTAATTTTCTTTGTTACTAGGAGCGTTCTCACTATTAAATATTCTGCAATATAGCTCGTCCCGAACATTTTACTTCTTACTCGTCAACATGTAAAGGGTTTGATGGAGGAACAACCCCTTAAGAAATGGTTCCAACGATCCTCAAAATGTACATACAAACATTCAACCGGATGTAGTTTATCGTGGACCAGGAAAATTTTCGATTTTTTATCCTTCATCAAATCTACATTCCTCCAATATATGAGATGTTTCTATTCGCGTTGTTTGCGGCTTCTGAATCGGGCATTCTGGACTGGGATGGCTGTTACGTTTGAATCTTTGACTCTGCAGCGCATTTTATATTTCATTCTCTCGCACAGAGCAAGAACAGGAATATCACATAAGCGACAAAAAAACGAAGGGTGAGTGACAATTAAGATGGAGCAAAAGGTTGCTTGATTCTTGACCAATCGTTTTCAAATACAGTAGAAAAGCACAGACTAATGATAGAATGATAAGAATTTTTCTTCTTCATGGCTTGAAAAACATTACGTTTCATTTTGTCAGGGAAGATTATTCAAAAATTTTAAATATTTAGTGATCGTCAGGATATAATTATATATATATATATATATATATATATATATATATATATATATATATATTATATATATATATATATATATATATATATATATATATATATATATATATATATATATTATATAGTGTTCAATATATATATATATATATATATATATTTCCAAGAGGATAAAATCAGTTAGAGCTCAATGTACAATACAAACAATTATATAGTATAAAAGGCTCAAACACTAATATTCATGGTTATAATTCATTACATTGGAATCTATAATCATGATCCAATTCATCAGACCTACAAATATATATATATATATATATATATATATATATATATATATATATATATATATATATATAGACCTATGAACCTAAATATTTAAACATTCTACTTCCATAATGAACATGTCCTTTCCTTAATTGTACAAACAGTATTTATACTTAAAAAAACTCTCTACTGTGTGATGATTCACAAAACTACCAGACAAGACCTAGATCTAGCGTAGTGTCACAGCTCAGGTGTCTGGCACTGATTTAACCCTTATCTATGTATATGTCTGCAAAACTATATTACACATTTTTCTCAATGATGCACAATTAAAAAGTTTATCCATTTTGTAACTGCAAGTTACATTAACATACTAGATTAGCATGAGGAAGCTACTGCTTGTGAGGCTCCTGGCAAGTGCCTATTGGGCCCTCGTGTTAAGTAGTTCTACTGATATAATATATATATATATATATATATATATATATATATATATATATATATATCAAAGGAGGCACGGTGCTGTAGTGGATAGTGTCTCAAATTGAGGAATCGGAGAGCTGAGTTTGAAGCTGTTGAATCCATTACATTCACTTACATGCTAATACCCTTGCTGAAAGATATTAATCCACTTCTCCCTCCAGCTTTGGGTAAATAGCAGGACAGACTGGGTTCTATAGCCTTGGATGGCAACTGGTCTAGGAGAAGGAGAACTCTGAATTCAAAACCTGTGGAGGTCATTTAGGGACCTTGTGGCACGTAGTGCACAGGTTTCTGTATTCAGCCCTTCAAAAAGTCACAAAGCCTTCACCACTATAATCAAATCATATGTGCTAGTGTCTGCTGTTATCAGTTCTTAGGAACTGAGCAGCTTGACCTTCATATGTTACTGCTGACATGAATGGAGAGTCCACCATATATCAAACATTATACAGAAAATGTGCACTCTGGCAGGGGGTTCAAACCTACATTACCTTTTGCTGGAAAAACCCTGTCTGATCCGGTGTGCTTTCAACCACTCAGCCATAGCAGCAATGTTCTATTTACCCTTTTCAAGAAACCACTGCATCAAATACTAATGTTTCTCCTACAAAGGAGACTATGTCACCTTTGTCATAACTATCTGAAAATGGTCATGGGTTGAATAAGTACAGCGCAGTATGAAAAAATTTATTGATAAATCCATCTAATTTACATAGGTCCTACTAGTATATTTCTGATTTTAGTATGATTTATATAAACGGTACTTTGGTGTTGTATATTTTAGAGGACCATTGGGGTGAGATGTAAAACACACGTGGGTTAAAATTTCCTGCTAGCCGGTCCATGAGATGAGAATGTTTGAATTAAGTCCAAAGAAGACAAAGAAAACAAACAAGACCGATAATTATATATAAACAAATATATGTATTAACAACAAGTTACAAGCACATGGACAGTTACATTACATTTGTGTGGTGAATATTATGTGTGTGTGTGTGTGTGTGTGTGTGTACATGTGGTGAATTATTTGTTGTTAGCATGTTCCCAGAATTTGGGAAACGTACGTGTATTGGTCTTAGCCCACATATTGGAATTTGGGAAATGCTGTATCTGTGAAGACCTCACATATCCGAGGGATGTATAAGGCCCAAGACCTGAGAAAAAAAAGAGATCGAGGCGAAGGGTCAGCCAGTATTTATAGCCAGGAGAGAGAGACCCCTGGTGAAGGATTAAGGAACTAAGGAGGAGCTAACTCCACGTGTAGGTTAAATATCGCCAAAGATTACGTCTTCTAGTCTTGTGTTTGAGCCAGTCTAGGAGAAAGACTATCCTGAAATCGAAACCATGGAAAAAATAAGGTGAAAAGATGCCACTTCTTTTCCTAACAAGTCAATGCACTTCGCAATATTAAAAACGGAAGCTGTGGCGCACTATGATCGCCTTCGTTCTGCATTTTAAAAAATAAATTCGTTGTTGGGAAATTGACGTTATTTATTTTTTCAGAGAATTTTTTTTTTTTTTTGTAAGAGTTGCAACAGTCAATTGCCCTTTGTGACGTGGACAGAGTCATGTGAAATTATTGTTACTTGGGAAAATGTTACTCGTTTTGCAGAAAGATGGTTCGAGATGTCTGCGAAAGATTGTCAGGACACATGCCGATGCTCATGAAGGGCAGTTAAATCCCGTGAATCTCAAAGGGATTATTTCTTTAAACAAGAATTCGTCAGGAAGCGAAGCAAATCTTTCTCTGACTTACGAATATCGAATGCACTGGTTCACCGCAACGACAGCTATATTTACCACATTGAAATTTTCTGAAAGTAGGCATAATCTATTTCTCTCTCTCTCTCTCTCCCTCTCTCTTTCTCTCTCTATCTATCTATCTATCTGTCTGTCTGTCTGTCTCTCTCTCTCTCTCTCTATATATATATATATATATATATATAGTATATTTGAAATTTTTACACACACAATTGCTATCTACTGTCTTCCTGAATATACTTCTATTGCTCTCAAATTTCAGATAGATTATATCTGTAAGATATACTCTATCTGAAACGTTCACACACAAGCACAAACTCTCACACACATACTCTCTCTCTCTCACACATACATACACCTCCACGTACCCCCACATACGAATATATATATATATATATATATATATATATATATATATATTTTAAAGAAAAACAGACCACTTTAAGGTACCATTATAATAATTTATTTCACCAGAGCCCTTTTAAAAGACGCCGGATCATCAGATACCACTTCCAAAAATGAAACGAAAAATGAAATGAAATTTGATGGGTAGTGTAAGTTTTTGTAATTTAACAGAGAGTGTAAGAGGGATAGTTAAAGAGACATGGTAGAGTTTAGGGAGGGATTAATTTCATATCTCTCTCAATCATACTTAGTATTGGGGGAGGAGGAGTGACCAGACCATGACCTATTTAGACGGCTAATTTAACAGAAGTGATATGTTGAAATGGGATATGTTGAATATATATATATATATATATATATATATATATATAATAGGAATTAAGATTACATGAGGTTAATGATCATTTTCACCTTGTAAATTGAAATAAAATTTACAAGGATTATTCAAACCCATCTATGGATGATAAATTAGTGAAATATAACTGGTCAAACAGAAGAAGGAAAGAAGGGAAGAAAATGGAAAAAGAAAAAGTGAATAAAAAGAAAGAAAGAAAAAGAGTGTCTAGATATGAGGGGGTGGTTAGGGGAGAAAGGAAAGAGAAACTAAAGGCTAAAAAACAGTTTTAACATTTAATCTTCACGCGGAAGATCACGTTTTCCCTTTTGGGAAACACATGAACAATACATACATACACATATACGTACGCACATTCATTCACTTCACATAATTAGGACCAAACCGTTTCCATATTCATTTTGTTACACATATTATCGTCTGTTTCTTTTATAACCCTTTGTTTTTAATACATTATCATTTGTTTCTACATATATGTCTGTTCTTGTTGTTTCTTTACGTGGACTCATATCCTGAGTCTGCCATGTTTGTTGTAGGTATTTCAGGAGATAAACCTGTTTATCCCTTCACCTGCTCACAACAATGTGTTAGGACCAAAATCTTAACGCAGGGGACTATACAAAATCTTTGAGTAATTCCTGCCAGAAGCACTTTGAACTTCTTTCTCGATATTACACCATCTATTATTTTTCATCTTCCTGAACTTACGATGTAGGATTGCTTTGTGTTTTATAAACGTGTTCTTTATGATGTTTACTGTTAAAAAAAAACGTTCATTTCCAACTTGATGAACTTCAGTTTTTAAAAACCTCCCTTAAATTTTCCCCTATTATGATCAGCGGTTGCCCCTCTCAATGTTGGCTCCTTATTTTGGACGTCTGTCAGTTTAGCCCGGACGTCAAGTGGAACTCATATATACAAACCAACACTAAAGATGACGGTAAAATGATTTATTGATTGTACTTCTCCCGAAAGCACCAGACCCTTGCTGTCATGCATTTAGCGAGAATCAGACCAGACCAAAAATGAAGTACTGTCCAGTGTTCATGTTGGGGAGCACCCACCTTCTAACTAGAAATGGACTGGTCCCTCTTATATGTCAGCTCTAGAGAGAGGACGGGAGAGCGTCAGCAACAGCAGTCCAGATAAGCTTACCCGTTACATACCGTTGGACTATAGACTTTGGATATTGTTTCGTACTAACCAACCTTCGTTCTACTAATCACTCTATTGTTAATTGCTTTTATGAATATACCAGTATTTTCCTCTACAACTGTGTTTGTCTTGATTCATACACCGACACGCGGGAAACTCACATCTCAACAGTTCACTTTGCCTTGCTGGAGTTCAAATGCATCTACGCGGCCTTGTAAGTGACAAATTATTTTTCACAATACAACCCCTTTTTTTTCACAGACAAAATCTTGCTAACCTTTCGCTACTCTATCGCTATTTTCAGAGCTAATGTTCCGATGAGCGACATTCATTAGCTCGACCAATTCAGACCTTCACATCTAAAACCCACCATGCCTTGTACCCATGAGGGAAAAGGAAGTACCATTAGAACCGCTACTTTATGGAACATGCTCCCGAGAGAATTCTTCACCAATCCTATCATTATAAAGAATCTTCTGTCCAATGGATAAATTCGACAGTGGTAGGTGGTGTCATAGTTTTCGGCTCGGAATGGGAGGTCGGGGAGCCGTTTTCGTATTCCAAACGCGTTCCTTATATTCATTGCAACGCATAAATAGCAGGAAAAAAATCTAGAAGTATATCATTTTTTATGTTCACTATATACAGGGCTCGGTAGCCAGATTTCAGCAAAAGAGAGCATTATGAAGTAAAGTTTATGCGGATATGTGGGAAAGATAAGGCTTCAGCCTAAATTTGAACAGTTTAAGATTGTGGTGATCGAGGAAGCGACCTCTTGGAAGTTGGTTTTAAGCATGGCTAATGTTTGACTTGTATAAAATTTTACTCAAGTGGAACTTATATCTCACTAATACATTTTTTTTTTCAAATATTTATTGCTGGTAAAAATTTTTTTTTCAAATATTTATTGCTGGCAATATTTTTTTTCAAAATTTTATTGCTGGTAATATTTTTTTCCAAATATTTTTTTTTAAATGCACTGCTGGTAAAAACCATATGCTCAATACATATTTTTTATTCAAATATGTATTGATTGTAATAATTTTCCCCCAAAAATGTATTACTGGTATTAAAACCTATTTTTACACTTTTATAGTGTCTTGACCCCAGTTTAGGGAGTTAAATGTTTGCAGAATAGCTGGGACCCTAACAGATGCTACCACTCCGGCTCAGGCTGGGCCTAGGAATACCAGCAATTAAGAGGTGGTTCCACGCTCCTGAAAACCTCAAAGGCCTTGCTGCCGGATGTAGTTTATCGTCATACCCTGAACGGCTCACCAATGGAATAAGAAGGAAGTGAGAGTGGTTTGCTACAATGGACGCAGTACGGCGGTTATTGGTTATTTTCAAAGAATACTTGTAAATTCAGAGCAATATATTTTAGACTTCATTTTTTATTGAGTAAAACATTTTTTTCCAATAATTTAAAATCTCATAAAATTCTGTTTTCAATTTTGTTATATAAATACAGATGATTATTTTTATTTAAAATTTGCACTTACATATTCAACTTTGATCAACTTGCTGAGTGGAATCAACATCTGGCCAATAGAATGCGAAGGGAGGTGCGGGTGGGTTCGATACAATATGGCGAGTCTTAGGCGTGAAGGATAGAACTGGTGGAAATACTGATAAAGTAGTGAGAGGCTTGCGACGTTTCGTCTGTGGGAAAGGGGTTGTAGGAAAGAAAATAATTCATCACCCACAAGGACGCGGAGACAATTTTGAATTGTCGAAAGTGAATGATGAGCATGCCAGCTTGGATACAGTTAGAAAATAAGACTGAAATAGATAGATAGATAGATAGATAGGAGATAGATTTAAAAAACAACTTCAAATAGATCGAACATATATATATATATATATATATATAGAGAGAGAGAGATAGATAGATAGATAAAAATTTATTCAAACAGATACGAAAAATATATATATATATATATATATATATATATATATATATATATATAGAGAGAGAGATAGATAGATAGATAGATAGATAGATAGGAAAACAACTTCAAACAGATACGAACATATATATATATATATATTTTTATATATATATATATATATATAGGAAAACAATCAAACAGATAGAAACAGATAGATAGATAGATAGATAGATAGATAGGAAAACAACTTCAAACAGATACGAACAGATAGATAGATAGATAGATAGATAGATAGATAGGAAAACAACTTCAAACAGATACGAACAGATAGATAGATAGATAGATAGATAGATAGATAGATAGATATGTTCAAACAGGTGGAAATATGTAGTTTGTCTGAACACTTTCCATTGAAATATCGATAGAAGAGCGAGAGGCTTGAAACGATTTGCCTGTGGGTGGAAAATAATTTATCACCCACAAGAACAGGAAGAGACTTTTGGACTCTATCAAGACTGGACAGCAAGGGCCGGGCAATTCTTGCTCTTATAGGGCAGCAGTACTCCATTTTCGACCTGATCTCTTTTGTAAAAGTATAGGGTAGCGCACTGGAAACCAGTCAAGGAGAAGGAAAACTCTGATTTCCAACCAGCCTGGGGGGGGGGGAGAGTTTGTCTCTGTCAGTCAATCTGGCCCAAGAGGCGCCACTGCTGCTACGTTTGCACTTCATGTAATGCCCCTACGACCCTCAGGGTTTACGGAACTCGTGATAGCGTTAACGAACGAAGAATAAAAAAAGATTGATATAATAATTTAGATATAGATTACTATTTTAAGCCACACTATCCGAAATGACCCCAGACATTTATTCGAGATCTTGGAGCAAAAGTTAATTTTTTTTTTTCTTCCGAAACATCCTTTACGCTATTTAGGCTTTCATGTAACGAAAGAGTTGGCTGAATTACAAATTAAATTTAGCAAATAATTTCTTTGTTTTTTTGTGGGTTTTTTTATTTATTTTCTTTTTCAAATTATTTTGAGTGCGAACGACTACGTTCGTGCGCGTGGTTGTGTTCGTTGAAGTAAAACTTTACAAGACGTCATATACATCAAAAGTTTGTTTATTTAATAAGTTCTAGAGCGAAAATTTAGAAGCACTTCAACAAGTTTATCATCGTAAATTATAATTTAATCTATCAGGAAAGAAAATAACAAGACAAACTGCGTAGGTGATCTACTGAGTGATAGAGTCCTGTACGTGTAAATCATAAAGAAGAAGCAAAAAAAGGTTGAAAGAAAAAGTATGCATTTGAACTCTTTCGTGAATACGTGGTAACGCAACGGTTATCAGCATGGAAATTGAAATCGGCGTGCCGAGTTCAAATTTTAAACGGGTCGGTTACGTTATTTTAGCAATTAGAATAAAAGAATAAATATATTTTTCTGTCGGTTTCTTTGCTGATTTGGCTGACAGCATGTTTATGACGAGGAAATCTCTGAATTCAAACTTTGGGATGAATCATGAGAAGGACATTTCTTGTATTGAAGTTGGTTCTGTAAAATCACTGCAAACTTGCACCAGCTGTGATAGAGCTAAATAGATTCTTATTGTTCAAAGTAGAGTCAAGAGAATTCCAGTAAGATATATTTAATCATTTCTAAGAGAAAACTTTTACTTCAAAATCTCGACTAAATGTCAAAGGTCACTACGGATAGTGCGGCTTAAAATAGTAATCTATATCTAAAGTATTATATCATTCTTTTTTTTTTATTCTTCTTTTGTGGGTGGCGCGTTTGAAGTTGTCTTTTCCTCTCTTGCAATGAATGTAAGGAACTCGTTTGGAATTCGAAAACGGCTCCCCGACTTACCATTCCGAGCCGAAATTCATGACACCACCTACCATTGTTGACACTGGATACTTTATGTGATAGCGAGACCGGGGATGATCAGTAATTGTGCTTATCTAAAAATTCACTTCAACAGGCGTTGTTCATTCTTGAAAGGTACCATCGTCATCCAATGGATTGTAGTTTGTTTTTTATTCATCTAGTATATGAATAAATATGCCTCTGTCACAAATTCGTAACCTGGGGTTCATTCAACAAATAAATGAAACTGTTACATGCTAATATCCTTGGAAAAGCTATGGATCCTCTCCTTCTCCCCTCCGGCTATGGATAAAAAGTCTTTTCCTGCAACTGGTCTACCACAGAAAGAAATTGATCTACGGCAGGAAAAAAATTGCCTCGTCAGTCATGTATGCAAAGTTATATGATCGCCTCAGGGTATATCACTCATGTCATTTAACTGGCTAACGGAAAGACCTTAACAACTGTAACAACATTTGTTCAAGAAATTTTAAAATAAATCAATATTACTCATATTTAGACTAACAGGAAGTATAATAATGACGATGTATGTGTGTATAATATCAACACCATATATGACAATATATATATATATAAATATATATATATATATATACACACACACACACATATATATATATATATATATATATATATATATATATATATATATATATATATATATAACCACCATAGAGATCGTTCCCTGCCTCCCATTAAAATGTCTGATAGTCAACTTCCTGAGAGCAACTCCCTGCGTCTGCTCAGTCTCACGCTGACTGCTGACCTGAGATGGAACAAATACATTGAGTCAATTGCTTCTTCCACCGCGAGGAAAGTTGGCTCTCTGTGCCGCGCCAGGAAATTTTTCTCCCCTGAATCGATACTTCAAATATACAAAACAACCATTCGCCCTTGCATGGAGTATTGCTGCCATATATGGGCTGGAGCACCTTCTGCTTACCTCGGAGTTCTTGACAAGATCCAGAGACGGATATGTAATCTAATTGGCCCTGATCTAGCGTCTTGTTTGCAGTCACTCTCTCACAGACGCGTCGTCGCCTCTCTCTGTCTTTTCTACAAATACTTCCATGGTAACTGCTCTGATGAGCTGCTCTCTCTGGTTCCCAGACTCCATGAATTCAAGCGCCCTACGAGGCTGGCATCCCGCTCTCACCCTTACACCGTAGAAACCTTCAAATGTAGCCGTCTCTTCTACTCCAATAGCTTCATACCTCGCACCTCTCGCCAGTGGAACACCCTCCCCAATTACTGTTTCCCTGAAAGCTATAATCTCCAACTATTCAAATGTAATGTCAATCGACATCTCCAATTACCTTGATCTACCCACTATCCTTCTCCTCTTCCTTTCTCCTATCACTCTCGCTCCAAATCTTCCTGCATCCTAGTGGCTTCACGCCTTGCTTGGGGCACAATGCTTAAAATATATATATATATATATATATATATATATATATATATATATATATATATATACTGGGTGTAACAGCAAAATTGTCCAAATCGTGTAACAAAAAAATCGTTCAAGTGTTAGATTAAGCTTTGAACCGATGTCTCTTAGAAATCATTAAAGATATCTTACTGGAATTCTGTTGACTCTACTTTGAACAAAAAGGAATCTATTTAGCTCTAAGTTGAAATGATGATCCCTGTTGCTGTTGTGACTTCCTGATTCAGTTTTCCTCTCTGCTGCTCACTCTTTTTTTTTAACCTTATTCGCCGATCTCTTGATGGTTTTTGAATGAAATTTGAAGATGGAAGCCGGTTTATGAATGCCGGTACCATTACTGAAGACCTGAATGATCTTTTTCCTCTCACCATTGCTTAGACCTAGTGGAGCTGACAGAAAATAAATTTTAACACGTCCTCTTTCGAACTGAGTTTTTCAGTGAATCTTACGACAAATGGTGTCAAGATGGCTAAATATGTTACCTGAAAGTCGGGGAAAAGGAAACACACTTACTTCAGTGGTTTTTAAGATATTAAACATTTTGTGGGATGGGGGATTATCGCATGTTGTTACACGATTTGGATAATTTTGCTGTTACCTTCTGGTATATATATATATATATATATATATATATATATATACAGACAGAGTGAGAGAGAGGTTATAGTAGTTCCAATGAGAGAGAAGTGTGTATATTAAAAAAGAAGATTTTACTGCAAACGTTTTTGGTTGTAATGTGGATTTTTAAAAAATATTATGCTTTATTTTTACATAATTTTATATATATATATATATATATATATATATATATATATATATATATATATGCGATTATGTAAATTTGCGCCTATATTTTCGTTGCTTACCGCAAACGTTTTTTTGTTTTGATGTGGATTTTGCCGACTTTATTTTTACATAGTATATATATATATATATATATATATATATATATATATATATATATAAGAAAAAGAGCACCATCTTGCTTGTTTTCCTCCTGCACAGAAATTTGAAAAAATGGCATGATGAAATTTGAAATGGCATGATTACTGCTTGGCACCGGAAGCTCAATACGAACATTTCGGAGTGTTCGAGTGTCAATCTGAGGACAGTGCAGATATTTTGGGAAGAGTTGGATGAGTCTAATGGGGATTCCGAAGGTACGTCAGCTCGGAAACTCACTCTGATCATTCTAATAAGAAAATAACTCATGATTCTGTTGGTGAGGGACTCAGACGGAACATTGAGTCCTACATCATGTGCCTTAAGGAGGTAGTTTTGCCCTGGTTCAAGAGGTTGGCTGATAAACTAAAGGCAAGGATTTTAGCAGCATTCACCAACTTAAACAAGGAGACCGTCCAGAAGAGTTGCAGGAGATTCCGAATTCGTCTGCAGGCCGTAATTGAAGCCAATGGCGATTTTATTGAATAAATTTCCTCTTTAGTACTTCAAGATATTTTCTGTCATTTCGGTAAATACATCTGTTAAAATGAGGTGTCAGTGTTATTTTGATTTTTGCGGCATTTAGACGACAGTTCATCCATCGCACCCTATATTATGAAATGGATCTAAATTCTGCATTTATTTTTAAAGAAATATTTCGAGAAAAATATACGTTCTCCGGAAAAAATTTCCCTAATATTCAGGCCGGTAGATGGCAACAAATATATATACTGTTTAGTAAATAAATAAAAACAGAACGTCTACTTAAATATGAGTATCCACTTCAAAAGTAAACAGATAAATGTAAAAAATGTGCCAGATTCAAAACCATTTCGTAGAAACGGTCTCATTTTACGTTAGGATATAAACAGATCAGACATGTATATTTCAAGAATCGTTTGTTTCGGGATTTGTTTGATCAGGGGGTGCTATCGGGCTTTGTTTGATCAAGGGGGTTCTATCGGGCTTTGTTTAATCGGGGGTGTCCTATCGGGCTTTGTTTGATCTGGAGGGTCATATCGGACATATTTGATCAGGGTGGTCCTATCGAGCTTTGTTTGATCAGGGGGATCCTATCGAGCTTTGTTTGATCGGGGGATCCTATGTTTTATTAAAATTTTTTTTTTTTTTTTGATCGGGGAGTTCTATCGGGCTTTGTTTGATCGGGGGGTCTTATCGGGCTTTGTTTGATCGGGGGCGGGTGTCTTACATGGCCGATATGGTTTCAGTGACGTCAGATCTAATGATGGTTTACCATAGGGGATACAGGTTCGACTCCCTTTTTTTCTAATAATATTTGTCGGATATCCAAGGCCATAAGATGTAAATAAATAATTATCGTGCGATTGGGAAACCCGTGACCCATCAGGATCGTAGAGGTATCACATCTACTGCAGCTGGAAGAGAGTCTGACGGAGCCCAACCCTCTTTAGGTCGGTTTTGAATTCAGTATTGCGAGACAGGAGGTTTCATTCTTTGGTAGCCACACTGATGAGCTGTGATACTACCATGAAACAGTGTGTGATTACAATATATATATATATATATATATATATATATATATATATATATATATATATATCGCAAAAGCGTGAAACCCAGGGTCACAAACTCACTTCAATCCAACCAAATATGTTAGCTCTATCTCTGATATTGAGCGCTTTCTAATAAGTGCCGCGCATATAATATATAAATAATTATATATATATATATATATATATATATATATATATATATATATACATACACACACACACACACACACACACACACACACACACACACACATATATATATATATATATATATATATATATATATATATATATATATATATATATATATATATATATATGAAAGATAAATAATAATAAGCCTTTTTTTACCCTTAAGATCCGTTTAGGTGAAACCAACGCCTTTTATTCACTGTGCCATGTGTCCTTAACCATTTTCACCAGTGCTCATACTGCAATTTTTGCTGTAATCAAACATGTTTTTAGCAAAGCTCATATTGCAAACTTTGTTGTCATTATCGCTTTTCTCTGGCACTGCTTATTACTGGTTCCTGTATTGTATTCATTTTGTCTATGATCTCAACCTGATCACACAGAGGGCGGTGATCTGCCTTCTCTGTATATATGTGGTCAGCCACGCCTTATTCTTCCACTTCCCCTCATCTACGTAACTTAACCATATAGTTTGCGTTGGTTAGATCCAGTGACAGGACCCAAAGAGTGTGAGCACGTGGAACTAGAATAGTCTACCCCAGTGAGCGAAATAAAGTGTTCAGTTCGACATTCCAACCACCTGAAGAAGGCCGTAGGGTACAACGTCCGAAACGTTGTAATAAATATAGCGAGAAAGATGAGGATAATAGTCCGAATAATGTAAATAATGTACATGATTCATCTCAAAAATATAGACAGATACTATCTATCTCATTCTGGATATATCTATCTATTTATTTAAGTTTTTTGATATCTATCTATCTATATGAGTTTGTTCATATCTATCTATCTATCTATCTATCTATCTATCTATCTATCTATCTATCGCAGTCTGGTCATAGGTATCTATTTATCTAAGTCTGTTGATATCTATCTATCTATTTATATATCAATCTAAAATTGCTCATATCTATCTATCTGAGTTTGTTCACATCTATCTATCTATCTATCTATCTATCTATCTATCTATCCCAGTCTTTTCTCATCTACTATTGACTATTAATGCAGTTTTTCTCAGACTGTTTCTATCTATCTATCTATCTATCTATCTATCTATCTATCTATCTATCTCACTCTGTTCATATCTATCTATCTATATATCTATTTCACTATGTTCATATCTATCTATCTCTCTCTATCTATCTATCTCACTCTGTTCATATCTATCTATCTATCTTTCCCAACTTGTAACAAATTTTAGGTTAATTTTCGATAAATTCTTTTCAATTGTAGTTGTGATAGAGTTGTCCCTTATTAAGAACGACATATTTTGATTTGTTGGGCTTACATATCCTATATATATATATATATATATATATATATACATATATATATATATATATATATATATATATATATATATATAATGTATGTATATATCCAAACATAACAACTGGGATACGAAAGGACAAATTTGGTAAAATTATATGTTGGTTAAAAAAAATGGTTTTGAGTGAAACAGATGTTCTTTTCAGATATTTTGTTAAAGTTTTAGCTTGTGCCCAAGCTTGTCAGTAAACGTGGATAGACGAATGAATACAGCTTCTTTGAAGTCTCCGGTAGCCAAAATAGAATACTTCTGAAGTACATTCATCCTCCAGCTTTTTCTTTGCCGATCGCTTATATTTTCTTTTTTTAGCTCAGGATATTTGAATAGCAAAATGGAATGATTCAATTGGACGAGAGAGCTATTTCTTGTGTGGATATATACGTATGTAACCTCCGATGCCACTTGAAGTAACCGCTCGTACAAACCACTTCCAATTTGGATATTTTAACAACAATGAAAGCCCAATTTCTATAAGCTGGTCGCACAGACTAGTTCATTACAGTAATGAGTTTGATGCTTAACAAGAACACATATTAAGTCTTGAATTTATATAAGATTCGCTACGTAAATGGGGACACGGTGGAGTAATGGATAGTGGCTCGGGTTGAGGAATTGGAGAGCCAAGTTCGAATTCCAGTCGAGTCCGTTATATTTAATTACGTGGTATGTATCATCTTCTTCACCCAACCCCCCGCCATGGCTAAATAGCAGGTCAGACCGTGTTCTGTAGCCTTGGATGGCAGCTTGTCTACCACATAAAGAAATGGCAACCTACTGCGGGAGAAAATCTAACTAGTCAATCATGTCTCAAAAGATATATGATCGCCTAAGCGTGTATCACGTATGGCACATAAGTGAGCAAGATTGTTTCAATTCGTTAGTGTAATTGCGTTTGATTCTCAATTGGTACACATCTTCTGAAGCATTGTGCCAGTCTAAGCTCAGCTTCATAAATAAAATTGGCAGCTACTGTAGCGCAAGCAATTCGTACAACTTAACGACTGCAGCGATTTGGGTTTTCATTGACTGACAATTTGATACGGCTCTCTGCCAGTCTAAGAGTAAGCTTATGTCAACTACAGTAAAGTGTTAGTTAACGCAGGGTTTCAAATTCGCTAGTGTAGTCTTCTGCTGGTCTGAACTAAGTTTAGTTTTAGTGTCTTGCAATTCTTTTTGGGAGCACAAATTCTTTGGTCTTGTGCTAAACTAAGATAAACTTAACTTTAATTTTCATGCATATCCACTTAATCGGCTCGTAAAAAAATAAATTAAAGCAAGGTTTGACCCAAATGCGAGGTTGGTGAAAAAGCTGTCTCTGCAAATCTAATATTAAATATATTAGGCTCAATTTAGACGGGTAAAGACGACATGCTGGAAAACTACATACATTATATTTCATATTTATTCTATCCTCCGCTGAAATCTTTTTTCTCTCTCTTAAACGTCTCTCTTTTTATTCCTTTCCTTTAATTATTCTCTCTCATCGTCTCTTTCTTTCTATCTTTCTTCCAATAGACGAATAGATACCAAACAGTTCTATTCTAACTGCATTTCTCCTTTCTTATCACTCTCTTACAATTATCCCCACTCTCTCTTCATTCAATATATATATATATATATATATATATATATATATCAGTTTGTTGACATCTATCTTTATATCTCAGTATTTTCTTATTTACTATTGACTCTTAGTGCAATCTGTCTTAGATTGTTTTCTATCTATCTATCTATCTATCTATCTATCTATCTATTACAGTTTGTTCATATCTATTTATCTATGTATATATCTCTGAGATGAGGTATTATGATTATTTACATTATTTACATTATTCGGACAGTTATCTTCATCTTCATTGCTATATGTACGACGTTTCGGCCGTTGTACGCTCCGGCCTTCTTCAGGTGATTCGAATTTCGAACCGAACCCTTCATTTCGTCCACCGGAGTAGATTGTTCTATCTATCTATCTATTGCAGTCTGCCTTTTCATATCTATCTATCTATCTATCTATCTATCTATCTATCTGTTATCTGTTTACTGATTTATCTCTCTTTCTAAGTCTGTTCAAATCTACCTCTATTTAAGTCAGTTTGTTCATATCTATCTATCTATCTATCTATCTATCTATCTATCTATCTATCTATCGCAGTCTGCTCATCTATCTATCTGTTGATATCTATCTACCGATCTATCCATCTCTCTAAGTCTGTTCACATATACCTCTATCTATCACAGTTTGTTCATTATCTATCTATCTATCTATCTATCTTATCATTACACGTTCATTCTTTTTGTTTTCCTCTCACGTCCAATTTTCAAATATATTATCAATATTTGCATTCTACCGAATATTTTGCATCTCATTTTTATTCTCTCTGTGTCCCCCTCTCTCTCTCTCTCTCTCTCTTATATATATATATATATATATATATATATATATATATATATATATTTCCTCTGGCTTGCAATATACAATTAAATTTCGACAGTCTCATTCTCTCTTATTTCTCTCTCTCGCTCTTTCTCTCTCGCTCTCTCTCTCTCTCTTTCTGCCTGTATAGGTCACTCTCTTGTCACTACTCTCTCTTCATTTCATACTTTTACACTTCCTCTTTTCACCTCTCTTTACCCTTCCTCCCCTTTCTCTCTCTCCCCCACTCTCTTAATAATACTCTCTTTATTCAGTTCTTCATATTTGTCTCTCTCTCCCTCTCTTTTCTCTTTCTCTTTGTCAACGATTTTAATTCTTACTTGTTTTCTTATCTTCATCCTTCGTTTCGTGCTAAGAATTACAAACCACGATTTAGTTTTGTATTTATAATCAATCAATGTCAATCAGTTTTGGTTTTTAAGGCAAACTCCAAATTCCTACAGAACCTGAAATCCATCCATCAACATGAAAAAATAACGATGCTCATCTGGTTGTCCTATGTGCAATGTATCTGAAGCTTGAGGCGACTGTCGTCTAGGAAAGACAAGGCAACAAGGCTAAAACCCCATCCTCAGATACGAAGTGCTCGAACTTTTCTCATTCTTATAATACTGTAGCCTGAACCTACAGGAATACAGAAAGTATAGAACTTTGCAAAGTGGGGGAAGCCCAAAGTTACAAACCGGAAATGCCAACATCAAGCAAGCTTAAATCTCTGGGAAGAGTTTTAACACAAAAATACACAAAACAAAATCTGAACACGCATTGAACTGGCAAATTCTAAAATGCCAAGAAAAGTATTGAGAAACAGAATTAAAATCCATTAAAAACAAAGAAAAGGGCTTAGGATCGTTATGTGATATCCATCTGCTTATATGACAGGGAATGCTGGACAATCTCCCCGTGCGGGCGGGGTTAAGTGTCTCCGAGGAGACACGGTGGAGTAATGGATAGCGGCTTGGATTGAGGAATCGGAGAGCCGAGTTCGAATTCCAGTCGGATCCATTACATTCACTTACGTGCTAACACCCTTGGGAAAGGTGTGAATCCTCTTTCTTCTCCCTCTAGCTATGGGTAAATAGCAGGACAGACTGGGTTCTATAGCCTTGGATGGCAACTGGTCTAGGAGAAGGAAAACTCTGAATTCAAACCTGCGGAAGGTGAATGGAGTCTCTCTGAGCCTTGGTTGGCAATCCATTAATGATGGTGTCACGATAAAAACACCCTTGATAGCCCTAGCGAAGCATCAAGAATTCAGCTATTTGACAAGATTATGAACTACACCAATCAAAGTATTGGTGAGTTCAATCTCGGCTGAAGCCGCAAGATGATGATGAAGTGTCTCCGACTTAAGTCAAATCGTTCGAGTTTCGATCATGGCTTGAAGCAACGGCGTGTGTAGCCACACTTAAATGCTATGATACAGCGAACAGTCTCTCTGCAGATTACCATATATATATATATATATATATATATATATTATCTACATTATTCGGACTATTGTCCTCATCTTTGTCGCCATATTTACCACAACGTTTCGGCCGTTGTACGCTCCGGCCTTCTTCAGGTGGTTGGAATTTCGAACTGAACCCTTTATTTCGCTCACTGGGGTAGACTGTTCTAGTTCCACGTGCCATGTTTGATGGATGTCAGTTATCAGTTATCTCCTGTTAATTTTCCCTCTGAACGTTCTCCACTACCTTAACCGAGTGAACACTCTTTGGGTCCTGTCACTGGATTTATATATATATATATATATATATATATATATATATATATATATATATATATATATATATATATATATATATATAGTCGGATAATCCGTATGGATAATCAAAAGGAGGATGTAATCAAGAGAGCTCAATGTAATATGTATTACAAAACATTTCACTATCTAACTATATATATATATATATATAACATTAAAAATAATATATATATATATATATATATATATATATATATATATATATATATATATAATATAAAATATATATATATATATATATATATATAAATCGATTCTCCTGGCGGTTTCGACGTATGAGGGTCAAGCAGATCAGTTTCCAGGAAACCGATAGCCCGACACCGGCACATGAGATTTGATTATAGTGGTGAAGACCTCGTGCAGGACCATCCACACTTTTTGAAGGGACGAATACAACCTTCCTCAGGTTTTGAGTTCAGAGTTGTCCTTCTCCTAGACCAGTTGCCATCCAAGGCTATAGAACCCAGTCTGTCCTGCTATTTAACCCATAGCTGGAGGGAGAATAGTAGGATTCACACCTTTTCCAAGGGTATTAGCACATAAGTGAATGTAATGGATTCAAACTCGGCTCTGCGATTCCACAATCCAAGACGATATTCATTACCCCACCATATATATATATATATATATATATATATATATATATATATAAATAGAGAGAGAGAGAGAGAGACGAAATATTCCTTATTTGCATTTGAATACTGATTATTACACACCATATAGGAAAGACTTATATAACTAGAGATACGTTAATAAGGAGTCCAACCACCCACTCAATATTTTAAACAATTTACATAGATCAGTCCAAGTTGGATTATCTAATAACTCCATCAATAAGGAAATATTTTATAATAATAAAATTAAATATGTAAAAGCATTAGAACTTAGCAACCGTAAAGTAAATTTCGAATATTTAGAGAAAAAACAAAACGGTTAAAATGAACAGAGAAACTGGAATTTAATATTGTTTAACCAACCTTTTAATGGTAATGCTCAAACAAATAGTGAAAGATTTCCTAAATTTAATTCATAAACACTTTAATCACTAAACAATACTAAAGAAAATTTTTAACAAAAAAAAAGGTAAAAATCAGCTCTAGCTTGTCTATACTTCGATAAATCAATATAACAATATTATACTAAATGAATACATGTACAACAAAGACAGCAACGTTAACTTTTTTTTTTAAATAAATGCAATTGCCGAAAAAATGTCCTGTCCTTTAAACGGTCAATGTATGACTAATAAAAAAAAAAAAGTCGAATCCATTACATTCACTTACATGCTAATACCCTTGGTAAAGGTATGAATCATCTTCTTCTCCCAGCAGCTATGGGTAAATAGCAGGCCAGACTGGGTCCAAAACGAATCTGATATCATTCCCAAAAAGTATGGCAAACTATATATAATAAAGAAAAAGAATGTTTACCGACCTGGAGTAAATAGTAGGGTAGATTGATCTCTCCTGCTTTGTGGGACAGGGTGTATACAAGATGTAAAAATCCGACTTCAAAATCAGAAAACCAACGAGAAAGCTATTCACTATCTTTTACAAAAATTATGGCAAATCACATATACCGAATTTGACGGCATATAAGTCGTACGGATGTATAAGACGAATCCTAATTTCAGCAGGTCAAATCAAGAAAAAATTTGTAATTAGTAAAATTAGTAAAATTATTAGTAAATCGTACAGCCTAGCCTATATTTATGAGGTATTATTTTGGCTATGATTACAAGTAAACGAAAAATAATAGGAAAAAAGAACACGAGCCTATAAAGACTTAATTATATCCAAAAGTAAGAAAACAAACTAAAAACAGTACATTTACCATTAAAATTTATTCATCTTCAAATCTATATAATTCGCCGTCTTCGTTATCAAAACTCTGATACTTATTTTCAATACTACTATCATCGTCGTTAAATAATGCGTCATCTTCCGTTCCAGTAAGAGCATTGCTAATGCCACACTGTTAAAAAGATTTTGCAACAATTTCTGGTCTAATATTTTGTAATGGAGCGATAAGCGGAGATGGATGTGAGATTGAAGTACGAAGAGGAGATCAGCAACAATTACGTTTTCTTGTGTTTGATATTTGAATCATAAGTACCGTATTTGACGGCATATATGACGCACGGGTGTATAAGACGCACGCCAATTTCAGCAGGGAAATTCAAGAAATAATTAGTAAATTTAGTAAAATTATTAGTAAATGGTACAACCTTGGCTATATTTATGAGGTATTATTTTGGTTAAACAAGCCATGATTACAATTAAACGAAAAATAAAAGGAAAAAAGAACACGAGCCTATAAAAACTTTATTATATCCAAAGGTAAGAAAACAAAATAAAAATCAAGCAATTATTACAATTGAGCCAAACAGTACATTTATCATTAAAATTTTATTAATCTTTAAATCCATATAATTTATTGTCTTCGTTATCAAAACTCTGATACTTATTTTCAATACTACTACCATCGTCGTTAAATAATGCGTCATCTTCCGTTCCATTGAGGGCATTGCTAATGCCAGAATTTTAAAAATATTTCAAAACTATCGCATATTTTAAACCTACATCTGGCATATAAGATGCAGGGAAATTTTAAAAGATATTAAAAAAAAAAAAAAAAAAAAATTGCGCCTTATGTACCGTCAAATACAGTAATAAAAATAAGGAATCTTTATTAATTCCTCTCTATATGACATATCTCCTCAGGACGTTGGCGACCATGGCCCTCCACAATTTCCTGTCCTTTGTAGCTCGTAATAAATTTTGTCTATTTTTTATTTGGTCCTAAACTTTTTTCCGCCATTTATTTACTCAAGTTCATTAAATATGTTACGCATTGTTCTCCGTTGTAACCTCAGTCTGTCCTGTGAGTATCAGATTTTCCAAGCCCTCCTTCCTCATTATGTGCTCCAGACATTTACACTGTCTCTTCCTGATATTAAGCATAAGTTTCCTTTTTGTTTCCATTCTCTCGAAAACCTCATTGTTGCACACATGTTTCGTCCATAGTACCCTCAGCATTCTTCTGCGGAACCATATTTCTGTTACTTCAAGTCTCTTCATCTTTGAGGAGACTGTCTAGAATTCGCTGCCAAATATCACGTAACAGTTCAGTACTCTTTTCTTTGTTTTTAAAGAAGTATTTGTGTTTCTTAATACTCTGCTTAGCTTTTGGAAGGACATCTTTGGTCATCCCAATGCCACTTTGGATTTCAATGTTGCCATTTCCGTCCTCCGTTAAAACTCTACTCAGACGTTTACAATCGTGTACATCTTTGATTTTTGCATTTTCTTATCTGTAATTTGAATTACCGAGGTTAAATAACAGTGTAAACTGGTCTGTCTAGCCTTGTGGGGCCAGTGAGCCGAGGAGATGGAAAAATCGAAATTCAAACCGTAGACAAAGCAACGAAAAATGAATCTGATATCTGTCTCAGAAAGTATGGCAAATCATATATAATAATAATAAAAAAAAAGAATCTTTACGGGCCTGGATTAAATAGTAATGTAGATTAGCCTGTCTTAGCCTTGTGGGGCAGGGAGTCTTGGAGATGAAAATATCCGAACTCAAAATCGTAGAAAAGCCAACGAGAAAGCTATTCACTATCTTTCACAAACATCATGGAAAATATAATAATAATAATAATAATAATAATAATAATAATAAAGGAAAAGAATATTTACCTACCTGAGTTAAATAGAAGGGTAGACTTGTTTTTCTAGCCTTGTGGAGCAGTGAGTCTAGAAGTTGCAATAATCCGAAGTTCAACCCGTAGAGAAGGCAACGAGAAACAAATTCACTATCTTTGCTCCAAAATCAAGACAAATCATATATATAATAAAGAAAAGGAGTATTTACCTAACTGAGTTATATAGCAGGGTAATTTTGTCTCTCTAGCCTTGAAGGGAAGTGGGTCTTATGAGGTGAATAGATAGACTGGGATTTGTGCGGCAACCAGTCCTGGAAAAGGAAAACTCTAAATTTCAAACCTGCAGAAACCAACGTGAAACTTCTCCAATATCCTTCCAAAAAGCTGAAATTCATAGACAATAAAGAAAAAGGAAGCTATAGAAAGCCGTGATCGTCTACGTCCTGAAAAGAGATGGCCTTTTTTTTAATGGGGGGGGGGTGAATTCTACTTCGCCCTCTCGATATAATGTTTTACGGAAAGTTGAAACAAAAACAGTGGGTGGAGGACCAGGCCAAGCTTTGATAGAAGGAACAGATTTCTTCAAAGGCACACCTAACCAGTTTAAATTGATTGTTTTCTTTCTCCTGGACTGGATGCCATCCAAGGCTAGAAGCCTAGGTCTGCTTAGACAGATCTGTGTTTATTAAGTAATTATGTATTTGACGAATAACCAATTTTCGTTTTATTATTTCATGTCTTCGGCACTGTTCCAGTTGTCTACGCCTACGTGCGCACTTTGACCCTAACTCTTCATCTGCGTCTGTAATCATTTTTTTTCAAAAATACAATCAATAACGGCAAACGGCCAAGCCCAGAATAATTTTGCGCCGCCTCGCATCAGTCTGCTCCATTAAAACCAGACGTACGCTGTTTAAATTTAAATAAATTTCAATTTAATTGACATTTGAATTTCGTTTCGAATTGGAGCAGAAACATTCGCGGTTGAAGTTTCATATTTTTATTTTAAGATTCAAATTCAATTCGGTATTTCTAAAAGAGTCTTCAGAAGGAAAAATAAAAAATAAAAATAAAAAAGATTTCAGAGAAAATATATTCGAATTTAGTCTAATTATCGTGAAAGATTCTGCCTAGTCTTTTAATCAGTTGATATTTTGGGGAAAACTTTTCAGTGAACAAGCTTAAATTGTCATTCTGTTGTGTGAGGTGAAAGTAGGTATCTGTCGGGGAGGATGCGTGTTTTGATGTATCTATTGTAGCTTAACGGCGTCATCAAGCAATGACAGCCCTATTTATGTGTTCAATTGCATTGATTACATTGGTTCTCGTACGATCACCGAAGTTAAGCAATGTCGATCCTGGACGGTTTACGAACGGGGGTTCTGTAAGCCTGGGTGTGCGCGTAGTGTAATCAATAACGGTTTGAAATTGAAATTTGTCCATCTGAATTCCAATTACAGCCAGGTTCCTTATATTCCCTTACGTGCAAATACCTTTGGGAACGGTATAAATCCACCTCTTTGGGAACGGTATAAATCCACCTCTTTGGGAACGGTATAAATCCACCTCTTTGGGAACGGTATAAATGCACCTCTTCGCGCCACGCAGCTATAGGTTAATTAGTAGCCCAATAATTTTGCATGGTCTATTTCACCTTCAAACTACTTAAAGCAGTGTATCTTTAATTACATGGGACCTACAAACAAGCAACAAATTATTTTCCAATCATTCAATGTTCACATATCCTACTGATAAAATCATACTGCTAAATAAAATACAGGTGTATAATCATTTTATGTAGCTGGCTCAAAACTTGTTACACGTCAATATATATATATATATATATATATATATATATAGAACGTGGCGCCTAACTTGAATAAAATGAATCAGCAGCTACATTTTCCTTCTCTGTCACAAAATGCACATAATCCAACAAATTTACGAAGGTTACTCTGATGATTATTCATAAAATACAATTTTTTTTAAATTTTTTTGTACATTAAGATTTGAAGGTGAAATAGCCGCCTATCCTTAGCTATTACTAACGTCATGTGTTTTATATATATATAATTAAACGTAAAGAGCCAGACACACCTACCAAGGTTTCACCTACGCGGAGCTTGGATGCAAGACGATTATTTTTGTCTGACGGACATGTTCACTGTTCTTTTTTGTTGTTGTTGTTGTACCCTTTTTTCCCTTTGGTATTGGTCTGATTACTTGCAAATCAAGACACCGAACGTTTTCCGGGCGAGTACAATTTCTTACATTTATAAGATTATTATATATATATATATATATATATATATATATATATATATATATATATATATATATATATATATATATATATTAAAAAGAAGAGAGGTGCCGCAAACGTTTTTGGTTGTAATGTGGATTTATTTAGAAAAAATATTATGCTTTGTTTTACATAATTTTACGACACGTGTTTCTGGTCTCGCGACCGTCTTCAGGTAAAAGTGGAGATTCCATTTATTTTATTAAAATAATTAATTTTTTCTTTATGTTCAATGTCAAATATTCTCGGTATGAGACATTCTCTGTTTGTGTGTTGGTAATCCAACAAATTACCAACACAAAAAAACAGAGAATGTCTATATATCGAGAATATTAAAACAATTTACATTGAACATGAAAAAAATTAATTATTTTAAAATTATTTGTTCCAACGAGAGAAAAGTATGTATATTAAAAGAAGAGAAGAGAGGTGCTGCAAACGTTTTTTTGGTTGTAATGTGGATTTATTTAGAAAAAATATTATGCTTTCTTTTACATAATTTTACGACACGTCTTCAGGTAAAAGTTTGCGGCACCTCTCTTCTCTTCTTTTAATATACATTTTTCTCTCGTTGGAACCACTACAACATGTTTTTTTATATATATTTTCATTATATATATATATATATATATATATATATATATGGGGCGTGGCGTCTAACTTGAATAAAATAAATCAGCATTTACATTTTCCTTCTCTGGCATAAAATGCACAGAATCCAACAAAATTACTAAGGCTACTCTTGATTATTATTCATAAAATTTTGTAGTTTAAAAGATTTAAAACAGCCACCTATCCTGAGCAATTACTGACGGCATGTGCTTGATATATATATATATATATATATATATATATATATATATATATATATATATATAATTTGTCTATTTAGGCAGCAATCTTTCTTTCATGCACATTTCATTGAATACGACAGACAAGTTGCTTTTTATTTAGTTTTTTTTTGTATCCGTAAATCATTATTACCTCCAAAATAAATTCTTACTGTCTAAAAATATTTTCTAGCTTTAAATTTTTAAGCATTTCACCCCAAGCAAGGCGGCAGTGCCAAATGCGCAAGGGGTTACAGAAAATGAAGGTAAGAGAAAAGACTGGGTATAGGGGTGGGGAGATTGAGGAAAGAGGAACGGGGATTAAAGGAACAGAAGATGTCGTTTGACTTTATATTTAAATTTTTGAAGATTGTAGTTATCGGGGAAAGAAGTAAGAGGAAGGGAGTTCCACACTTGGGAAGTGCAGGAGAAGAAGCTGTTGAAGTAGAAGAGGCAGTTGCATTTAACTATTTCAACAGTAAAAGGGTGGGACCTAGCTGCCAATCTAGTGGCACGTTTAAATTCATGTAGTCGCGGCACCAGGGAAAATAGCTCTTCAGAGCAGTTGCCACGAAAATATTTATAAAAAAGACAGAGGGATGCCACCTCACGTCTGTAGGAAAATGACTGGAATCGAGATGCCAGGTCAAGACCTATCACATTGCATATCTCTCTTTGGATTTTGTCAAGAACCTCGAGATGAAAAGCAGGGTCGCCAGGCCATATATGGCAACAGTATTCAATTCATGGACGAATGGCAGATTTTTAGATGTGTAGGATGAACTCAGACGAGAAAATCCTTCTGGTACAACACAGAGAACTAACTTTCCTTGCGATAGATGCAGCTATTGATGTAATTGTTCCACTTCAGGTCAGTGGAAACCGTGAGGGCCTAAAACGTGCAGTGAGTTGCTCTCTTAAAGTCGAGCATCAACCACCTTCTGCGAAAGTTTGATAAATCATGAGAAAACAAATCAATCGATCATTGGTTATATATTCTGCGTGTATGATGCCAGTTTTCTTTCTACAGTTAATTCTATTGACGACCTGTACAAACGAATTCTAATTTTTAAATCAATAATAATAAAAAAGAAATATCTACGGAATTTAATGACGACACCTAGCGTCAAAAATGACTTGAGGAAATTCGTAATTGTATTGATTATCTTTTCTGTGTGCGTATCTCATTTGGTTGCTGTCTACGAACTGAAAATGACAGCCACTTTGGTTACTGTATAGTATTGTATTTTGATTTTTAAAATTAACTACGCGTTCGAGAAAGAAAGCTGCTATAAAATAAATAAATAATACGTCTACATGATCTGTACCGTGAACGAATATGACGATGGTATTTTAGGAATTGATATTTTGAAAGAATACATGATTCCCGATTATATAAATAATAATAATAATAATAATAATAATAATAATAATAGCAAAAAATGACTCAGTCAAAATACGCTAATACTTAAGTGGTTCGTTCGGGAAAAGATTTAATTTTTCTAGATTAGCATTTATTAGATCATCTTCTGCCCACGACAGTTATCAGAAATGAAAAAAAATATTAATTTTTATTTTAAATCATTTTAGGAGTGGGATCGTGTTCATAATATAAATACAGTGTTAAATTGATTCAGTTTCCACCACAATGGTTCAATTATATTGCAGGTACCACTTTGCGATGGCCAGTTTTCCAAAAGGTGAACATTGATACTTTTTGCTATACATCACGTTTGGAAAGGAACGTTTTCTTGCTCAAAGATTTTTCCATCTTCGTAATCTGACAGACGATTAGATTGCCCTAAACTAATAGTATAGTTTTTCGCTGTTTGGGTTTCCATCAGCATTTACCAATTTTCTCCTGCAATTGCTTTTCATGCAAACTCCTCACCATTACATTGTACACCACCAAATTTTACCGTTTTTCCGGATTGTTTTACATTGTGTCTTTCTTGTATCTTTCTTTTGCATTAGATATTCTGCCTCTATTTTGTATTTGTTATATAGCAATAAAGTGTCGCTGCCGACACTTGATTTTGAACATGGGATCGCCAGTGATCAAACACAGGCAATCCCATTATTAAATTAAGTAGACCACGTGACCATAGAGGAAACGCATATATGTAGGAAGTAGCTGACGACTAACAATCGCTATGTTTGGTCTATCCTCTATTATTATACGGATCACCATTTTTACTATTAATATACGGACCGCTATTCTCTAATCTGTTCACTATACTATTTCTTCTATTCATATCACTATACGGAGGTTACTTGAGTATTATCGAGCAAGAACTATGAGTGCGAGATTATTCGAAGGAGTCAGACATCAGCATTGTTCAACGGCGTACTATAGTTGTAAGCTGCGACTACAAAGTCTCTACTACAACGAGCATTACAAAAGTGACAACGAGTATTCGTTGACAATACAACTGTGGCAACGAGTGTTCGTTGACATCACAAAAGTATTCATCACTAAGAATTATTTTAGATACTTTCCAGCATCTGATGTTAGACTTTATTTTCACCACTTCCATCTTTTATTCCGATATTGTTTTGTTTTTGTTTTTTTGTGTGTGTGTTTTTGTTTTGTTTTGTTTTGTTTTGCACACTAAGGTTGTTTTTTTTTTGTTTTTGTTTTGGATTTTTTTTTTTTTTTTGCTGTTAAGTATCAGCTGACTGTCAACTCTGCATTCATTCCATACTTGTCCGAGCTTCAATTTTGAATTGCTTACCATTTGTTTGGATCTCTCACATAATCTTTCTTTCTTGTGTATGATCCCAACTTTTCTGATCCTCCGTGTTTTTTCTTTGCAATGAAAACACTTCTGATAGTAAGAAATGCTTTTGGATCGGTGGATTCGAGTCCTGGAAATTTCCAGGCGGACTGCTATCTCCATCTTCCCCTTAAAAGTCACAAGTGTTTCAGTATAAAGGCGGGTTATGGTTTCAGTGTAAAAAAAAAGCAAGGCTAATGTTCACCTACAATGACATGCCAGGGCAACTTACACTTATGTTCATAAGTTGGAACAATTCAACCAATTGCCAAGCCAACTTACATTCATGATCATCACTTCAAATAATTCCTACTTTTATTATGACTTTATCATCTCAGATCAATCATTAGCCTAATATTTTTATGGTCTTTTCTTCAATCTTTTGTCAAGTTATCATTCATGATCATACATTGAAATAATCATTTTTATTATCTTTATCATCTCAATCGTTCATTTTATAAACATGGTCTTTTTCAGCTCCAAGCTTTAAAGCAGTGTATCTTCAATTATATGGGACCTACAGAAAAGCAACAACTTATTTTCCAATCATTCAATGTTCACATATCCTATTGATAAAATCATACTGCTACAGAATTTAATCTTAATAAAAATAAAGGTGTATAATCATTTTATGTAATTGGCTCAAAATTTTGTTACACGTCAATATATATATATATATATATATATATATATTTATATTAAAAAAAGACAGACCACATTAACATGGTCTGCAATTTTTATTCAAACATATCTGCTCTGAATTTTACATTGAGCTCTCTGGATATCATCCTTTCAAGGTTAACCCATAATTTACCTAAATTATGATAACTATATATATATATATATATATATATATATATATATATATATATATATAGAAAGAAAGAAAGAAAGAAAGAACAGTAAGATATATAATCCGGTGTTCTTAAATTCGGGTTTTTTTAGCTTCCATTTTTGAAACATGGTTAGAACTGTGTAGCGAAAAAACATATTTTAAATCAATTAATTTATAATTATATATATATATATATATATATATATGGAACGTGAACGTCTAACCTGAATAAAATAAATCAGCAGTTAGTTTCCTCGTCTGGCACAAAAATGCACAGAATCCAACAGAATTGCGAAGGTTACTCTGATTATTATTCATAAAATGCAAAAATTTTTAAATTTTTTTTTAGATTAAAAGATTTGAAGGTGAAGCAGCCGCCTATCCTGAGCAATTACTGATGGCATGTGATGATATATATATATATATATATATATATATATATATATATATATATATATATATATATAATTTGTCTATTTAGGCACCAATGAAATTTTTCATGCACATTTCATTAAATATGACAGACAAGGTGTTTTTATTTAGTTTTTAATAACATTTCTTATGCGATCGAATAAAATATTAACTATCAATATGACACAGTATGTTGACCGTGTTTTGAAAAATGAAAACATTTTTTAAAACATACATGCAGAAAACTATTTCTTATTTAACAATTAAAATATTTAATCCTTGAAAATGGCTAAATGTATAGCCGAAAGCGCTCGGATAAAAAGAACATTCGGACAGTTTTTATATAATTTATCATCCGAAAAGAAAAATTATTAGATCGTTGAGAAATTGTATAAAAAGCCAAAAATTTTTTTCTGCCGAATTCAATGAAAACGTGAATTATGATTTTTGCTGTGTTGAACTCACCTTCTTTAGGATCTGTGGTTGGATCTAACCAAATGTCTATTTTAAAGAAGGTGAGTTTCTCCTTGGTTAAGGCAGTGGAGAACTTTCAGAGGGAAAATTAGCAGGAGATAACTGATAACTGACATCCATCAAATAAAACGTGGAACTAGAACAGTCTACCCCAGTGATCGAAATAAAGGGTTCAGTTCGAAATTCCAACCACCTGAAGAAGGCCGGAGCGTACAACGGCCGAAACGTTGTGACAAATATGGCGACAAAGACGAGGACAATAGTCCGACTAATGTAAATACTGTACATAATACCACCTCTCAGAAATATAGACAGACAATAAATAAGTTACTCCAAAATTCGCTTGAGGATGAAATGGAAATAATGTCTTTAATTTAATTACAAAATTAAATTCGAAGCTTTCAGCTTCCATTTTTGAAACATGGTTAGAACTGTGTAGCGAAAAAAAACATATTTTAAATCAATTAATATAATATATATATATATATATATATATATATATGTGTGTGTGTGTGTGTGTGTGTGTGTGTGTGTGTGTGTGTGTGTGTGTGTTCCACTGATTCAGTCTGCCACTATAACGCTCCAGCGTCTTGTTGGTCTGCCTCTCGTTCTCAAGCCAGAGTACCTGAGGGTGTATGCTCGTAGGGCTGGCTAGTTGACAGTGAGGTGCCCGAACCACTTGCTTGTTATTGCTCCTACCTCTTATTGCCTCATTCCTGATCTCGTCTCGACTGGTTTTGTTTACTGCTTTCCTCAGGCTTTTCATGTCAGTGATCAAGTCCCCGCTCAAGGGTTGTTGTTAGGGGTCATATCCCAAAGCCCAACCCCTCGTCGTAGGAACTGGAAACAGGTAAAGCTAGCCAAAGGGGCACTAGTGAAGCTGTGACAGGCCTAGCAGACCAACAGTGGATAAAATTTTCTCAAGAAAACAAGAATTTCTAAATATATCTAAATATATAACAGAAGCACCACACCAAATGTGGCAGTCATATTCAATGCAAAGACGAAATATGATTGCAACATCGCTATTTAATATAGTAAAGATGCATTGGGAAAGACATCATGCACTAGGATTTTTTAAATAATTTTTAATTTATTTTATGGGTATAAATTTGCCCATTTTGAAAGTATGGGTGACCATACACGACATTATCAAAAATTAAGAGCGATAACTATAGTAATTTTAAAGGCAATATTCCTAAAATTATATAAAAAAGGCGCTCACGTCATTTTCTTAGATTATGTTTTACACATAAAGTCTATATAGACCAACAATAAAGACGTCATTACCTTTTCATCACCTGTCAAAAATCGTCAATTCCGTAAACATTGATACTGTTTGTTTTAACGATGCATTTCTGTGTTATTTCAAACTTAAAGTAAATAATATTTGTTTCAAATCAGATTAATTATGCTTTAAAACAGCTAATATTCCTCAAATGAAGTTTCGGGAAAATATATTTTATTTTTGGAAGATTTTTAATACAGAGAATTACAATGCAGTGAAAGATGTCAAATCAGCTATTTTCGCAAAAAAATATCGATTTCAATCAATATAATTTCTGTTTGAAATACGTCAAAGTATTTTGTTAACTGGAAATAGTAAAGTTAATCTAAAGGATTAACATCTGTCTCGATCTCTGAAATGAGATATTATTCCACGTGCCATGCCTCTTCCGGATGGCTCATATCAGTTATCTCCCTTTTAACTCAACTCTTCAATTTTTTTGTTCACCACTGCTGTAGCCTGGTGTTGAACTCACATCTCTTTTCTAGTCACTAAAACTTACCAACGCTATAATCCACTGGGGCATGTGAGATTAAGGCATGACACGTGAAACTAGAACGATCTGCCTTAGTGGACGAAATAAAGGGTTCAGTTCGAAATTCCAATCACCTGAAGAAGGCTAGTGTGAATGTGACAATGAAGATGAGGATCATTCTTTTTATGTGCCATGCCCTTTCAGGGCATAGGCGATCATGGCTCTCCACCTCCCTCTATCCCTTGAAGCTCTCAACAAGTTCCTTCCCTCTACTTCCTCCCCCAGACCACGTTCTGTCATCCACTTGTTTATGTCCGCCAGGTATGTTCACGCGTTGTTTTTCCTTGTCTTTCGTCTTTCTAAGTGATCGAAACGGAATAGTCCATTATTTATGAGGTATTGTCAGGTCGTAACAGTTGCGCTAACAAAAAGAGGGACAATAATAATAATAATAATAATAATAATAATAATAATAATGTCTGTGAGAAGGCGGAGATCGAGTAGGGTGTGAAAGAAGATAATGAATGTAAAACGGTATCATTAAAGTCCATTGTTTTATCTCATAGCTTTCTATTTGAATTTTTCTGTCAATCCATTGATGTCTTTCTTTTTTATTTTCTGAAAGCTTCAGTCATTAATGCATCGTTTATTGCAGTTTTATTTCCATTTATTTACGTATGTATTTTTATAGATAATAGACCCTGCCTATTCTCTTGTCTTTCTGTCTCGAACGTTATCGATTCGCACTTTAGCCTGTACATCCCCATCGGCAGTGCACATTCTGCTGTGTTTTTGTTTGTGATGACTTTGTAATGAACTTCCTTTCACGATTTGTTTTACATTTAATAGAATTTCTCGCGCCAATTTTCGATTATTGGACTGGCGGTGATTGTTTTTTTTTTTTTTTTTCCTTTTTTTTTTTTTGTTTCTTTCCTTAAAATGCTTTTGAGTAATTTAACTGTGCCTTTTCTCATTTTCATATGTGTATCTATAAACATCGATGTGCTTGCACATTTGTGTTCGTATATATCTTTCCTTAATATTAATATCCTCCCTCTTCTCATCCTCTCATCTCTCTATATATATATATATATATATATATATATATATATATACGTGTGGTAAAATAAGGGATAATTTTAAATGTGTATAAATTTAACATGTTTTTTTTATTTCAATTTTAGAAATATTGGGAATTTTCGAAAAATTCTGATGAAGCTTAAATAAATCTAACATTTGAAATTATATATATATATATATATATATATATATGTATGTTTGTCTTTATATATATATATATATATATATGTGTGTGTGTGTGTGTGTGTGTGTGTGTGTGTGTGTGTGTGTGTGTGTGTGTAGGAGGCACGGTGAAGTAATGGATATGAGGTCGGTTTGAGGAATCTGAGAGCCGAGTTCGAATTCCAGTCGAATCCATTACATTTCACTTACGTGCTAATACCCTTGGGAAAGGTATGAATCCTCTTCTCCGCCATCCCCACATCGGACTGGATCCTATAGCCTTGGATGACATCTGATCTAAGAGAAGGACAACTCTGAATTCAAAACCTGTGGAGGGTCGTTTGAGGACCTTCTGGCACTTGGTGCACCAGGTCTCTGTATTCGGCTCTTAAAATCACTATAATCAAATCATATGTGCACGTGTCGGGCCCTCGATTCCGAGGAACTGAGTTGCCTGAACCTCATGTGGTGGAAGATTGAATCTTAATGAATCTGTTTGTCGTTCGTATATTTGCGTGCTCATATATTCAATCACATTTATGTGTTTGCCTATTATGACGTGATGTAAATGTGTCTAGTAAAAAATAAAGCTTTCTCCCTTGTCCGATAAACCTATCATCACGTCCCTGTTAATGTAACTGGCTATGTAGCCATATATTGCACCTCTTTCTACCGCTCAGATTCGGACGAAAAATTTAGCCTATTTCTAAAACCAATAGATGGAAGTTTAGACATATTTTCTCCGTTTTTTCTTTGAATAATTTTTTTAGTTTCTAAACGTGATGCATTATTACATTTAGAGTTTAATATGCGTAACTTTTATTTTTTTTTAATTACAAAATATTGGAGATTAATTGTTTATCCTGATTTCCTATAAAATCTAATAATTATTTTAAAGCATTAATAAATTGTATCTAAGGTGCGTTATATACTTGTAATTTGATTGGCCATTATATATTACGAAAAAATATTTACCCCAGTGGTTGGTTTTTTGAACTCTAAAAATTATTTAGTTTACTTGCAATGCAACACCATCACTTGACATGACACCAGAAGTGTTGAACCCAAATGGCTATATTTGTAGTGATGTGACTTATATTATCATATAATTTTTAAATAAATATATATATATATATTATATATATATATATATATATATATATATATATATATATTACATGAATCATTCATACAAAAAACAGATATAGAAGTTAATGATTTAAATGTCGAGAATACATCTTCGCAAACAATTTTAATAAAGTACACTAACCCCGAACCTTTATATGAATGATATGATCCCTATTTATAAATTCCACTTGCATAAGGTCTTTTTTAGTTTTTTACAAGCTTTCGTCTGTTCCTACAGACATCCTCAGGTATGGAAATATATTTGTTTTTGTTTTTTACTTCTCGGTAATAACAGGACAACGAAAATATAAATTTAATAAAAAAAAATGCTTTTAGAAATGTGTTATTGTTAATTGTAATAAATTATTTTGGAACGTGCGGTCGCAACAATGAAGTTGAATTTTTAAATTTTAAGATTATGCATTTTTGTACTAATATGGTAATAGGAGAATTCTTTTGTACTGGTAGGTTTTTCAGTCAATGTGGCATGAACTAAATTGTTCAATAAATACAGGAATGTCACAGTTATTATCCGAAAGTTGCACGTCGGATCAGTTATTTTAATATCAAGTATGCGGTGCAGTTTTTGTATGAATGATTCATGTAATGTAAATTGAACTGCACCTCATACTTAATGTGTTATTGTTTTGGAACGTGCGGTCGCAACGCTGAGTTTGAATTTAAATTTTAAGGTTGTGCGTTTTTGTACAAATATAGCAATAAGAGAAGATTTTTACTGGTAGATTTTCCGTCAATGGCATGAACTATATTGTTCAATAATTACGGGAATGTTTACTTATTATCCGAAAGTTGCACGTTGGATCAGTTATTTTCATTCCATTTAAAATTTTGCAATATATATTATATATATATATAATATATATATATATATATATATATATATATATATAAATATATATATATATATATATATGAAAATTCAATTATAAATTATAATTGCACTTTTAATTGAAATATATATCGATATATATATATATATATAATATATATATATATGAGGAATCCCTTATCGATCAAATATGGAGAAAATAGAATAAGATAAAGAACAAATAGAAAACGTTCATCAATGTAACATTTTGCTGTTTGATTTTCATTGGTTAATCATGTATCACGTGCATTCAACACACTCACATATATATCCATTATCATCTGAATCCCACATGGACAAACTGGAATTACTATAAGGTTACATAAGGAAAGCAATATTTGCGGGATTTCACTTAGGTTTGAAATCCTTTGAGTTCTTGAAACTTCAAAAGGACTGGTCACCTCCCCTTGAATTCGGAAAGCCACAAATTATACTAACGTCTATTTAACATGTCTGTTGTGCTTTTGTTTTTTGTTTGTTTTTGTTTTTTTGTTTGTTTTTTTTTTTTGTTTGTTTTTTGTTTTTGTTTTTTTGGAGGGGTGTTGACGGCATAGCAACCTCGGTGGGTTATTTAACGCCGACAAGATTTTTTAGGATGGAATCGTATGAATAGAATATAGATTCATTGTAAGAAATCAATTTGTAGATCAGGTTTCATTGACGGATTTTTGTAAAGAGGGCACCTTTTTTATCGAGAGACAAATATATCGTTGGTACATATATATATATATATATATATATATATATATATATATATATATTTATTTAAAATATGATTCCAATTACCTTACATAAGAGTTCTCATGTTTCAAAACAAGATTTTGAAAACATCAATATCATTATTTGAATTAAAATTTTAACACTGTTCCATCTTCAAGCGGAAATTTTTTATAATGGACATTTTACACACACACACATATATATATATATATATATATGTGTGTGTGTGTGTGTGTGTGTGTGTGTGTGTGTGTGTGTGTGTGTGTGTGTGTTTAAAAAAAATGCATTACTGGTAATATATTTTTCTTCAAAAACGTATTGCTGGTAATATTTTTTTTCAAAAAAGGTATTGATGCTAATAATTTTTCCAAAATAGTATTGCTGGTTTTAAAACCTATTTTTAAACTTTCATAGTGTTTTGACCCCATTTGGAGGACCATAGCTGGGACCCTGAGACGTGCTACCACCCCATGTCAGGGTGGATCTGTGAACACTAGCAATTAAGAGGTGGTTTTCACGCTCCTCAAAACCTCCTGATCAAAGGCCTTGCTGTCGAATGTAGCTTATCGCCTTACCCAGGACGCGGATGTAGTTTATCGTCTTACCCAGGGCGCGGATGTAGTTTGTCATCTTATCCAGGACGCGCATGTAGTTTGTCGTTATACCTAGGTCGGTTTGTTTTTTGTACTTACCTCAATCATTTCCACTAAAGTCTTCTCATACTCTTTTTCTCCTTGTAAACCTCCCACTGCTTTCTACTAGCATTATCGTCTTTGCTTTGTTTGAGACGATTAAAAAGAAGTTATCTTATTGTCCGGCTTACAAGACGCACTTTTTCCTAAAAAATACCCTGAAAAATATGTGTGCGTCTTCCAAGACGAATAAAAGGCAACGCCCAGGCTCAGTTAAGCTTGGACTTTCACCTAATTGGATTGAGAGACAGAGACGTGGATTTCTATGTTGAGTCATTACAATATAATCTTTGCTATCTAATTCAGCCTTTTGTACGATGCAATCTCAGTACTTAGCTGTTTAAAGTATTTCCAAGACCATAAACCTTCCTGGAGCCGAGCCATAAGCTTAAACATGATCTGTTTACTAGGAGTGACGGGTGCCTTTCTGCTCGTGATTAGTATGTCATTGTCATACAAACAAAATCGGGCGAGTAATTAATATAAACAATATGTGGCACCAGTATGTGAGGGACGCATGGGGAATTTGTTTCATGAGAATTACATTTTTTTTCTTAGAAATGTCTTTCCAACATTGGGGTGCGTCTTTCAAGCCGCAGCATCTTGTAAGCCGCAAAATACGGTGTATATATATAGGTTCGGTCACTCCTCCTACCCCAATATAAAGCATGCTTAAGAGAGATATGAACTTAACCCCTCCCTATACTCTACCTTGTCTCTTTAACTACAACTCTCACCCACCCCTTGTAAAATTACAAATATTACACTACCCATCAATTTCTAATCCCATTTTTCCTTTCATTTCGTTGTTGGAATTGTTACCTGATGATCCGGAGTCCTTTAAAAAGGATTTTGGTGAAATAAATTATTGTAATGGTACCTTAAAGTGGTCTGTTTTTCATTAAATATTAGCTCTGTATTCACATTGTTAACAGTTGGTAATGATAAATCAGATAACCGAGTTCGAATTCCGGTCGGGTTCTTTATATTCCCTTTATATTTAATCTTAAGCTCCCCAAGTCTATGCTGTATCGTTATCTATCCGTCATACCCTCATAATCTTCATGCCCTAATTCTATCTCTCGCGTACATATCACATACTTCATTCAGTAACCTTCTAAGTTGAGCGGCTCTTGGGCCTTATATCCCAAAATCCATTGTGTCATCTTTTATCATATCACCGCGAATTTCCCATGTTCTGTTTGTTCTGAAGACGCATTTGTATGGCAATTCATTATTGGATCCGGAAGTGCAACTGGGATCCGGTCTTTAGGCGCAGAATCTGCGGCAGTGGGGACACTGGAATTCGGCGGTTGTGATCACGACCAAAGCTGTGCTGTGATGCTCTTCTCTTAGCGATATTTTTTTAATGTTGATTTCTTCGAAGGTTTCGAAGGGATTGTGGACGCCAACGCGATCGGTCGACAGCACAACAACCCTTAGATTATTTAGTCATATCTTTTTAGTACTGTTTGTCTTATTTAATTTTAATGCTTTTTATCTTATCTTTTAGTAATTTGAATCATATCTTGTGAGGTCTTTTAGTCTTATCTTATAAGTACTGTCAGTCTTATATTTTTAGTATCTTAGTCTTATCTTTTAGTACGATTAGTCTTACATTTTTACTACTTTTTTAGTAACTTAGTCTTATCTTTTAGTATAGTTAGTCTTATCTTTTTACTACTTTTAGTCTTATCTTTTTAGTACCTTAGTCTTATCTTTTAGTATAGTTAGTCTTATCCTTTTACTACTTTTACTCTTATCTTTTTAGTACCTGAGTCTTATCTTTTAGTATCGTTAGTCATATCTTTTTACTACTTTTAGTCTTATCTTACTCCAGCGAAAGTCAATATTGAGTGCATCTTTGTACCATTTCATTAGTCAGCCTTTATATTTTTTCCAGGCGTAGAATTTTAAAAAAACAATAAGTTCAAATGATAATTCTACTTTGTCAACTTCGTATTCAGTAGCAATTTAGGGACCTCAATTAGCTTATGGTAATAGTGAATCACGGGGAACCATCTCCCAGGCTGTGTTTTCTTGCTATACGAGGAGAAAACTCATTTCCAGTTTGTGACACTAACCTTATATGATTATAAAAGATATGAGCACATAGCGATAGGTCGAGAGAGAGAGAGAGAGAGAGAGAGAGATAGATAGAAAAAAGATAGATATAGATAGATGATAGATAGATAGGAGGGATAGAAAGAAAGATAGATAGATAGATAGATAGATAGATAGATAGATAGATAGATAGATAGATAGATAGATACTTATGAACAAACTGAGATAGATAGATTAGATAGATAGATTAGATAGATATGAACAAAATGAGATAGATAGATAGATAGATAGATAGATAGATAGATAGATATGAACAAACTGAGATAGATAGATAGATAGATAGATAGATAGATAGATAGATAGATAGATAGATAATGGAGAAGCTAAGATAAAGATGAGATAGATAGATAGATAGAACAAATAATGGAGATAGATAGATAGATAGATAGATAGATTGGAGAATGATCAAGATAGATAGATAGATAGATAGATAGATAGATAGATAGATATGAACAAACTGAGATAGATAGATTAGATAGATAGATAGATAGATAGATAGATAGATAAATGAGATAGATAGATAGATAGATAGATAGATAGATAGATAGATAGATAGATAGATAGATAGATATGAACAAACTGAGATAGATAGATAGATAGATAGATAGATAGATAGATAGATAGATATGAACAAACTGAGATAGATAGATAGATAGATAGATAGATAGATAGATAGATAGATAATGGAGAAGCTAAGATAGATAGATAGATAGATAGATAGATAGATAGATAGATAGATAGATAGATAGATAGATAGATAGATATGAACAAACTGAGATAGATAGATTAGATAGATAGATTAGATAGATATGATCAAACTGAGATAGATAGATAGATAGATAGATAGATAGATAGATAGATAGATAGATAGATAGATATGAACAAACTGAGATAGATAGATAGATAGATAGATAGATAGATAGATAGATAGATATGAACAAACTGAGATAGATAGATAGATAGATAGATAGATAGATAGATAGATAGATAGATAGATAGATAATGGAGAAGCTAAGATAGATAGATAGATAGATAGATAGATAGATAGATAGATAGATAGATAGATAGATAGATATGAACAGACTGAGAAATGAGCAGAATGTGAAATATGCGACCAACTCTTATTCAATCACTTCTTTTCCTTATATCATTCAAATGGTTCATCAAACCCCATCTCCTAAACAAATGATAATCCGATGGTGAATTGTCAGCAGAATATAGAGGATGAAGTAATTTTCACAACACAGCTAATCTAAGAAATCTTTAATCAATCGTTTTGTGTGAGAACGGCCATTATCATGATGAAGGATTATTTCTTTTTCTGTTGACTGATGATGGACTTTTTCTGTCCAAATTTGTTTTCAAAGTTTTGGCAGTAGAGATCAGTGTTGATTGTATGATTACTGTCTAACAGTTCATAATTGATGATCTTTGAATGAAGCTCTCTTCTCAGTTGCTTAGCTTGCTTCCCCTTACATGTTTGCTTTTCCCCTTATATGTTTGCATAACATTCTGGTAAAGTATCCATTTCTCATCAACAGTAACAAGCCTTCCCAAAAATGACATTTGAATTTCCACGTGTGGCCAAAGACTCGCAAGAAATCGATACGTTGTTGGCGATTCTCTGGGGACAAGTCGTACGTAAACCAATTTCCAACCGCTGAAATTATTCCAGTCCTTTATTTCTTAATTCACCTAGGATTGTCACATGAAATTTCTCATTGAGATGCCTAGCAGTAGTGTCAAGGCTTTGTTGTAGCAGCAGCTTCGAAATCCTGTTTTAATCGAACTCAGCCTTGACTTGTCCTCCAGACCAGTGCTTCTCAACCTTTACCTTTTACCCATGGATCACTTTTATTTTTTAATTTGTGTTGATGAACGCCCATAACTATTTGAGGAAAAATAAAATTGACTGTATTTTTTTTTACTAATAGTTAAGTTTAGGAATTGAATTATAGACATATTAAATGTATATTCTTTATTTTGAAGCAAATAATGAAAATAATAATGAAAAATAAACTTATATTTAACAAGTAAATTCTACGGAACATTTATGTACACTAATAAAATAACTCATTATAAAACTATTTAAAACATGTGAGTAATTATTAGGAAAAAAAAAAAATAATGACGTAACAATGTCGTTTTTTGACGTATTTTTTAACGTTGAAAAACGGCATTATTACGTCATTATTTTTGCACCAACCTAATACTATATATTTTTTAAAAGTGCATATTTATGCAATGAGATCCATGTAGTTACTGCTGTTCTGCAATTTGTTGTTTTATATTCGACTCCATCTATGTTATGGCCCGGTTCCTTGTACCACGGTGATAGTCCAAGGGAACCAATAAAGAAGAACTCGAACACAGGTATGGAATAACACAGATATATTACAAACAGGAATATTACAGAGAAGTAGAAAGTGTTAAGTACGAACAATCAGGTTTAGTAGAGAGAACAATGTAGTCTCGACCAGTATCACTATTCCAATGTCTTGTTTAATTGTCTGAACGCGACTCTGTTTCGGACTGACTCGACTCTTGACTCGACTTGAACTACTGTTCCATATGAACTATTGACGATATTCAGTCACCCCCCACCCATGTTGTCTAAGTGGCACAAGGCATTATTTTTAACTTGGGCTTGAAAGCCATTAGGCTCGGGAAAAAAATAGCCCATTGAAAAATATAAACGGGTTTCAGGGCCGGTTTTACTTCCCCGAAGGAGACTATATTCGGCGTATTTTCGTTCGGGTTCCTCCCGTCCTAAAGGAAGAGGGTTTAAACCGAGCAGTTGGTTAAAAAGTGAACGACCGACAATATTCATTCACCCCCACGAGGGTGTCATGTCCACAAAATAAATTTTAATATTGTTAGCCATTGTTTTTTTAAAAATATCTTTAATTTGAACAACTTATGAACTAATGTATAAAGGGGTTCAGCGTTTACTTATTTCGAAAATCAGAACCAGAAAAGAGAACGAAATATCTTCCAAAACAAAGCCTTTTTCAGTTCGTTGCATTTCATTAAAGTAGGAAGAATTATTTGAACCGAACATTTCGATGAAAGAAAGTAAACGTGATTTCGGCGTAGGGTGCACAGGTTCCCTGGGACCATTTTCTTTGATCCAAAAAAGAATTTATTAAGTATGGAATAGTCCATTATTTTCCTAACAATCTCATGTCAATGATCAAACCAAAGATGTATTCGAAATCCACCCTTTTCACAATGCCGAGTCTTTTACTACATTAATTAATTCATATTAATATATTTTATTTTATTAATACTTAAAATTAATATTATTATTTATTATTAACAGATTAAATTAATTCATATATATAAAGCTTTTTTTTTATTCAAATTTTACATTCAAAACTTTCGGTAAAGTAAAAGTTTCAGATAACTTACATCACTTGATCTTGTTTTCTGATAGTTTTAGATTTGTTTTTCTATTTTTAGTATTTTAATATAGCATAGATTACTGTAGAATTTCCAATTCTCAGTTGTAACAACCGTTCCGGAGCGAAATTGTTCTATGGACCATTTAAATATTACCATGGACCCCAAATTTGCTATTTTTTTTTCAAGGCCCCCAGTATTAGAGATACCCTAGGGCCCATATGCAAAAACTGAGAACCACTAATATATATATATATATATATAAGTTATGAAGATCTGGTAAATGTATGGGTAATCCCAAGGAGGATGAAATTTGAGAGCTCAATGTCAATCTAGAGCTAATATTTCAAAATCCCTCACTAAACTCTACCATGTCTATTTAACTATTTTTTATACTCTCTGTAAAAAATTACAAAATTTTAACATTACCCATCAATTTTATTTCATTTTTCGTTTCATTTTTCTTTTTTTTGGAAGTGCTATTGTTTGATGATCCGGCGAGAAAATATATATATATATATATATATATATAGAGAGAGAGAGAGAGAGAGGAATTGTGTGTGTGTGTGTGTGTGTGTGTGTGTGTGTGTGTGTGTATATATATATATATTTACATATACAGGATTACTCAGTTCTTTGAGGATACTTTTTTAATTGCTCTAAGTTTTTTTTCTCATTTGTTATGCTTTGTAGTAATAAATACTTATGCAGACCTGGGGTTGCAGATTCGTCTCAGGTTCCAAATTAAACTCTCTGCCTCCGGGCAGACAGGATCCTCAGACGAGCCTATGTTGAAGGAATTTTTGAATGAGCTCGGATACCTGGCATTAAATTAGGCCACGTAACATCTGATCGCATGGGACGCTCAGAAATAAATATTATAAAGTTGATATAAATTATTCTGTGCTTTCAAACAAACTGATCGAAATAGCAAGAGGATCTCCATTAGGCTAGAAAAAGAATTTTATCTCCCTTTCGGGAAGCAGCTAAATTTCAGTCCGTTTTATGCAGGGTCCTGCGACGAAATATTTTGCCGAAAAAAAAGAACAAATCGGATTTTTTTTTCATAAATTCGGCCTTGTTCTCACATCTGACCGTTTTGGGTGGTTGGTAGATATCCTAGTCGAGAGATTCACATATTGAATTCCCTTGACTCATTTTTTAGCAGCTGATTGATTAAAAAATACGCGCCGCTGGCGAATCTTGTTCAGTGTTGTGCAGGAGACTTGAAGTGTGTATAAAATATCTGATATAGTAATTCGTAATTTATGATGAATTCTATTGCCGTGCAGTTTTGGTCGCTTTAGCTTTTTCCGAAAGCTGTGACTTTGTATCGATCCAAACTTTCAGCTCTGTATCACCTATCAGGATGTAGCCAACGGAATGTTGCCTACCATATTGACAGCACAAGCTTCTTGATAACGACTGACACTTCCAAAAGTAATTGAACAAAAACAACGGAAGAAACATAAATTTGGACAGCTTATCCATAAGTTTGATTCTAATATTTTGGAAAAGTTTTTTAAAAAACTTAAGCAGGCAGACCTTATCGGTTGAATTTAATAAACCTTGGTTGAATATATATATATAGAATGCTTCGTTGAACGAGAATGTACTTTTTTTTACTGTATTTTCCTTGTCTGCGTACAAATGTCTTTTCTGGAATTAATGGAAAATAGCCCAAAAGTTGTTGTGTCTTGTGTTTTTCGTGGTTCCGAGTGATTTCGGTTAACGTGTTAGCCATTTCCACAGATTATTGCTCGTTATACTAAATGGTGTGTAGGTGCTATTTTAGATAGTATAAAAGTTGCAAAAATTAGACACATATTTAATTTCCAAATAGACATCTCATTCGAAAAATATATGTCAAAACTGGAAAAATACAGAACAAAAATGCAGAAAATAGTGAAAATACATAACAAAATTGGAAAAATGCATAAAAAAAAATAATTAACATTGCAAAAATACATAGAAAAATTGTAAAAATACATAACAGAAATACTTTGTCAACCCCACAATCGTTTCACAGCTGATCAGTGCAGCTAAACATCCGACTGCTTCAAGCCGGGATCGAAACCTGACCGAATTGACAGCAACCGGAGATCTTAATTTTAAGCTATCATCGCCGGTAGAGAAGAAGGCGGAATTTTACGTACTTATTGTTCGAATAAACACGCCATTGACCGAAAGGGCTCAATTTATGGAAGATCTTTGCAGCATTAGCAGTAGTAGTCATTGTTTACAAATTCGCGGTTTCACTCAGGAGTGCACGACCGGAATTAAATTTTCCGGGGGCGTATATATTGTCATTGGAAAAATGCATGTCAAAAATACATAACTAAACTGGACAAAATGCATAATAAAATTGGAAAAAATACATAACAAAATTATAAAAACATATAACAACTGGAAAAATAAATGACAATATTCAACAGACACACATTGTCAGATGCAATTAATAAAACTTACTTCGATAATGTTTTTCTTCTTAAATCAGGCCTCCCCCTCCCATTAATGAACGAAATTTAAAGAGTATTTTATAATGTCTAATGGAGCTGAACATTATTTTTATGTTTAGATGCATTTAAACTGATCAAATTTTATTTCAGAGAACAATAAAATTAAATTTTGTTTGATTAAAACCCTGCTAACATGGAAGTACCCAAGAATCATTTGAGGCACATAATGCTTTATGAGTTCAAGAAAGGAAACTCAGCAGCCGAAGCGGCTAGAAACATTCACTCAGTTTATGGAGAGGAATGTGTGAATGAAAGAACTTGCAGAAGATGGTTTGCAAAATTCAGAGGTGGAGATTTCACCCTTGAAGATGAAGATCGAACCGGACGTCCAGTTGAGTTTGATGAAAAGCTTCTTGAAGCAGCCCTTGAAGAAAATCCTGCTTTATCAGTTGAGGAATTGGCAGTGGTTCTCAGTTCAAACCATACAACTGTTCATCGTCATCTTCAACAACTTGGAAAAGTTCCTAAACTTGGAAAATGGGTGCCTCATGAATTGTCTGAAAACAACCTCAAATCCCGAGTTGACATCTGCTCTTCTCTCCATTCTCGCCAACTTGTTTCACCTTTTTTGGATAGACTTGTGACTGGCGACGAAAAATGGATCTTTTATCGAAATGTTAAGCGTCGTAGACAGTGGCTTGGTAAAGGGGAAGGACCCCAGCCACAGCCGAGAAGGGAACTTCATGGGCAAAAGGTTCTTTTTTCAATCTGGTGGGATCGCCAAGGAATAATCCACTTTGAATTCTTACCACCTAATGCAACAATTAATGCTCAAATATACTGTCAGCAATTAGAGCGTTTGAACCAAGCTTTGAGAAAAAAAAGACCTGCTCTAGTGAATCGAAAAGAGGTGATGTTTCATCAGGACAATGCGCGACCCCACACAGCAAGAATCACGTCACAAAAGATCGAAGAACTTGGTTGGGAGAAAATTCCTCATCCACCTTATTCTCCCGATCTTGCTCCTTCAGACTACCATTTGTTTCGTAGCTTACAGAATCATTTGGAAGAAACAGCTTTTGTAACACAGGAAGAGGTTAAAACTGACATTTGTGAGTTCTTCGAATCAAAGCCAAAAGAATTTTACAGTAATGGAATTAGTAAGCTTGTTAATAGATGGAAGGAAGTCATAGATAATCAGGGAAAATACATTGTTGATTGAATCTGTAATTAAATGTAACATTTGGTCACTTGTTTTCTTTATTCAAAATTCGGACAGAACTTATGGGATGACCTGATATATTTATATATATTAATATTATATATATATATATATATATATATAAATAAATATAATAAAAATTTATTTTCATTCAATTCCTTAAAAAATTAATGTAAAATTAAATTTAAAAATTTTAATGAAAAGTTTATTCATAAAAATTTATGAAAAAATAAAAAATTTTATATTCCATTATATTTATATTTTAAGAGCTAAAAATTGATTTTATATTTAAATTAGGGCAAAATATGTTAAAATTTCGCAAATATTTAATTTTCTTATACTTTTCTGTTCTAATTTGAAAAATTTTTTTTTTTTTTTTTCATTTATTGAATGGTAAAAATAAGAAATAAATTTAATATGAAATAAATTTCCTTTTACTTGAATTTCTTTTTTTTAAATTAAAAATTATATAATTTTAATCTAATATCTCTGAAATCAAAAAATAAATATATTTTAGGAATATATCTTTTTTATAGGATATTTAAAAAAATATGAAAAATAGGTTCAGATTAAATATTGACAAATTTGAAAATTATATACGGGTTAAAAAACTTATACCTCATTATGAGCCATTATTCATTTTAATGATTGCCTTGTTCGTTTATTGTTCATTTTTTCCAACATTTATGCAAAAAAATTTTGAAATTTGAAACTTTTATTTTTGAAAAATCAAATTTTGTATTTCAACGTATTGTGAATGAATAATTTAATTTAAGGGAATATTGAAAAAAAACAATAAATTATCATTTTTAATGTACATTAAAAATTAAAATCATTGCCTTTTATATTGAGAAAAATCTATTTGTTAGATCAAAAATTAAAAATTCAAACAGAAAAAATGAATTTATGATCTATTATATATACTTTTTTATATATAAAAAAATAAATCAATATATTGGCAAAACATATTTTAGACCTGAATTATATATAACGAAAAAAATACATTCTTAAATTTTATATAAGCCATTTTTTTTTTCAATCAAATTTTGGAAAAATAATATAAAAACCATTTTTTTTCTTGTTATATATTTATATATAAAATAATATAAATAATATATTAAAATGCAAAATTTTTTTAAAATTATTAGTTTTGACCAATAATCAATTAATGTAAAAAAATTTTTAAAAAAAAAATTTTATGAAAAATGAAATTTTTCATTAAAAATCCATAAATTTATTTTTAAACTATTTTTGTTTTAAATCTAGGATTTAAGTTATACATTTGATTTCATATTCCATCC
>CAHIKZ030001583.1:140000-185000 GCA_903632075.3 Acanthosepion pharaonis
AATGCTTCCCGTCTAAATTCTACGTCTCTTCATATTATTAAATCAAAAATTTACAATTTCATTTTTCACTTAAATATTTTCCACTGTCTGTACAACCAGAATACATACATATATATATATATATATATATATATATATATATATATTTATATGTAAGTCTGGATGTATGTATTATGCTAGTGTTTTCAAATGTATGAGTGTATACGCGCCTGTTCAGTAATGTGGAAAGGTCTTTGACAGCGTTCAATTTTTTTCCTTTTCTTTCAGCAGAGTTAAAAGCCAAAGACGTCATCCTGCTGTTTGTAAAATTGTCTTTAAGGCTGAACAGAACTTTAATTTTTGTGGGAATATTTGTCTTACGTTTGGGTTGTAGGTAATGGTTATTGGTGTGAATAATAAAATTAGCGGACCGAGTTCAAATTCTGAAATTGGTTTTGTACACTTCACGCTAATAATCTTAGAATAGCCATGAATCCTTTTTTGTTTTTGTTTATTATTTTGTTGTTTTTCTTTTTTTTTTTTTTTTGGCGAGAGTTACATTTGTACATCTTTAGTTTTTTTGCTTTTTGTTTTTTTTGGTTTTTTTTTTGCCAGCTGTTGGGTTAAATAGCAATTAAGAGGTCCTCGACAAAATCCAGAATGAGATATGCAAAGTGGTAGTCCTGATCTGGCATCCCGTCTACAGTCATTTTCTCGCATACGTGATGTGGCTTCCCTCTGTCTTTTCTACAAGTATTTTCACGGCAACTGCTCTGACGAGCTACTTTCACTGGTTCCCAAATTGCATGAATTTAAGCCTGCTAATAGGTTGGCATCTCGGTCCAATCCTTTCACAGTCGAAACGACTAAATGTAGTCATCTCTTCTACCCCAACAGCTTCTTATCTCGAAATTCCCGTCAGTGGAACTCCCTTCCTATCACTTGCTTCCCTGATAGCTATAATCTTCAAACATTCAAATGTAATGTCAATCGACATCTTCCGATAGCTTGACCTTGATCCCTGTGCTTCTCTTTATCCTTTTCCCAAATACTCCTCTTTACTCTTACTCTCACTCTTTGTAACCCCTTGCGTGCTAGTGGCACTCTTGCCTTGCTTGGGGTGATTTGCTTTAAAAAAAAATGACTGTGAAATCTTGTTTTGATTGGTAGCCAGGCTAAGCGAGTTTAAACTATGTCTTTCAAGTCACTAGTCGATTTTGACAGTCTCTTTTGAGACTTCTTCGTAAAATGCGATCAATTTTTTTTATGATATGTTCAGAAAAATTTGGTTAATTTAAACAAACAGTGACCCCTATAATAAAATCATCTGTTTGGTTAACCTAACAATTATTTTATAACTGATCTCTTGGTCTCTCATACGATTACATTGACTTCAGCATATAGATATATAGCGTCCAACACGTTCAGAAATGTCTAAACTATCGTTTATATACAAATATTTTCTCAGATATATAATAAAAAATGGCTTCAAGCGTATGTAGGTCTTAAGAAAGACAGATTTTCACCAGAGCTTACAGACTGACGCTACATGATCGCAAAGAATTTTTCGAAATAACAAAAACAGAACACTTGAAGACTCTCTACAACAACAAAAACTAAAATAGATAGCATATGAATAATAATAAAATAATTATATAATCAAAATTTTAACTTTCGACACTTCTTCTGTGTGCCGTTTCCTTTGAGGACTTTGGAAATCACAGCTCTCCACATTTTCCTCTCCTTTTTAGCTCTTATTAATTTTTGTCTTTTTGTTATTTCAACTAAACCCTCTTTTTCTGTCCATTTGAAAGCTCGTTAAGTAGTTTATACGTTGTTATCATGCCCCTCTTGCTTGAAAAATTTGTAACTGACAGGACCCACTAAAATATATAAATTTCCTTTTTGTTTGCATTTTCTCAACAACTTCGTCGTTGCTCAAATATTCAGTCCATGGTATTTTCCCAGTATCCTTTGTAGGACCACATTTCTGTTGCTTCAGGTAACTTCTTCATCTGTGAGGAGATTGTCCACCATTCATTGCCATATAGGAGATACTGATATTACGTATCCGTTCAGTACTCTTTTTTGTTATTGTTAACGAAATTTGTCTCTTTTCCTAATACTTTGATTCGCTTTTGGAAGGGCATCTTTCTTAATCCCAATGCACCTTTGGACTTCAATGTCGCATTTTTTTTTCTGTTAAAACACTTCCCAGATATTTAAATTGTTGTATGTGTTTGTTTTTAGCATATTCAGTCTGTCAGTAATTCATTTTGATTTGGTTTGTTTTACGACATATCAACCACAATTATTTCTTTAATGCAAACAATTTTTATTGCTGGTAATATTTTTTTTTCCAAAAATAAATAGCTGGTAAATGGTTTACTTCAATAATCTATTTTTGGTTTGGTTTGTTTTGTTTTACGGCATATCATCAACTCAATGGGTTATTTAATGCCGAAATGATTTTTAGGATTAGTTCGTATGAATAGAATATGTATTCTTTGGTTTAGATTGGTTTGGTTTGTTTTGTTTTACGTCATATCAACTTCAATGGGTTATTTAATGCCGACAATTTTATTGCTAATAATATATTTCCTTCAAAAATCTATTTCTGGTAATGTTTTTTCTTCGAAAATGTATCGCTGGTAAAAATTTTTTTAAAAATGTATTGTTGGTAATAATATATTGCTAGTAATAATTTTTTCCTTCAAATATTTATTGCTAGTAATAATGTTTTACAAAGTATTTCTGGTACTAAAACATATTTTTGCACTTTCAGTGTTTTGACCCCAGTTTGCGAGTTAACTATTTACCCGTAGTTGGGACCCTAACAGGTGCTCCCACCCCGGGTCAGGGGGGACCTGGGAACACCAGCAATTAAGAGGTGGTTCCACGTTCCTCAAAACCTCCTGATCAGAGGCTTTCCTGTTGGATGTAGTTTATCGTCTTACCCAGGACGGAATTCATTTTGATAGAGTTCGAGATGATTTTTTAAAGACACCGAACGAGTATAGAAGCATGGATTATGTAATTGGGCTACGATAAAACAAGCCAAGACCTTGTCTACGTCTACCGCTTTTAAACGCATTCAACACCAAAATAAAAACATGATTTTTTATTTTATTTTCTCTTTTGTCTACTGTTAAAATTTGATGTCCCAATAGATGTAACCATTAGACTGAGAATTGGTTAGCAAGCGAGTTTCATAGACAATTATTTGCATAACGAATTTAATCCATACTGTGCTTCAAGCTTAAGGCCTTCTGCGAGACGAAAGAGCCTCACACACAATTACTAGTTCGTGAAATAGAACTTTTTTATTCTCTCTATAATTAAGGCTTTCTACCAAAAGAAATCGTCTTACGGACCATTACTTCTACAGTGATTTCAATCCACACTTTGCCCTTTCCTCATTACATATTCTAGAACTTTCAACAGCCTCTTTCTGATATTAAGTATAAGTGTCCTTTTTGTTTGCATTTTTTCAAAGATTTTGTCGTTGCTCAAATGTTCAGTCCATGGAATTTTCCCAGCATCCTTCTGTAGAACCACATATCCTGTTGTTTCAAGTAACTTCTTCATCTTTGAGGAGATTGTCCAGCAATCACTGCTATATAGGAGGACAGATATTACGTAACAGTTCAGTACTTTTTTCTTTCTTTCTAATGAATTTTTCCTGTTTCTTAATATATTGCTTAGCTTCAGGAAGGCATCTTTCGCTATCCCAATTCGCTTTCGGATTTCAATATCGCACTTTCCGTCCACTGTTAAAACACTTCTCAAATATTTAATTTTCTTTACTTGTTTGATATTGGTAACCCCAATTTGTAATTTGCCGGTTGGGCTGTTCATTTTGCTAACAACCATGCATTCTATCCTCTCACAATTAATGTTTAGTCCTTTCTTCACGCTTTCCTTCACTACCTTCTGTATGCATTCTTGTAGTTTACTTTCTGTTTCTGCTATGAACACTGTGTCAACTAAATTTGATTGTAATGTGATCTGCAGTAAATTTACGCCCCGGCTCTTACAATATTTCACTATTCTTGGTGTCACAATGTGGGATACATACTAACAGAAGGGGTGAACGGTAAAAGAAAAAACTCTAAAACAATTCGAAATAAAAACTTAAAAATAAAGAAAATTCTAAACAAAAACTTGTAAAATCTTATGTTGTATACACATGGGGGTGTATGTGTTTTATCGTATATATATATATATATATATATATATATATATATATATATATATATATTATAAATTAATTGATTTAAAATATGGGTTTTTTTTTGAACAGTTCTAACCATGTTTTTGAAACATGGTTAGAACTTGAAAAAAAACATATTTTAGATCAATTAATTTATAATATTAATGCAGTGTAAATTTAAAATTTACATCGAGCACTATTCTGTAAAAAAAAAAAATATCTATAAGAACACCGGATTATATATCTTACTGTTCTTTCTTTTTATTTTTTATATATATATATATATATATATATATGTGTGTGTGTGTGTGTGTGTGTGTGTGTGTGTGTGTGTGTGTGTGTGTGTGTGTGTGTGTGTGTGTAAATGTACATATTTGTATGTATGAAGATATGTATGCATAAAAGTGTGTTGGACAGCATGATTTATTCTATTGGGAGCTCGGATATTACCCACAATCTATAAATCTATCATTCAACTAATTTACACTAATCTTTATGTTTAAATCCACCATCGTTATTAATAATATTGAATACCTGTAGTACAAAAACTATTTACTGTGTATCCCAGCAAATCACACTTGGTGCTTGTATAAGAAACGCCAGATATTAGGAACCGAAATTTAGCCATAAACAACGAAAGCATCTAGCCATAAAGAAACTCCAACCCCAGACCGCTTCCCCGGAATAAGATACCTTACGCCTTCCACCAGTCGCTGACACAAGCCCCTTCTCATTAACAAGGCGTCTACCAGAGGAGGACTGATACTGAAAATAAATTTAAAATAATGCTCCGAGATAGACACTCAGGGGCTGATGATAGCCGTGTACAGACCGGTTTGAAATGTTGAGGGAATTTTTGTTTTTTTGCTGCAAAAAAATACATATGCTCTGTTATAATAAATACATCGATCTTTCTGAGGATCAGTTTTAATAATTAATATTACTAGGATCCACCAGGATTATATACCTACGGCTCGATTACCTGATATATATATATATATATATATATATATATATATATATATATATATATATATATATATTGGGGAAATTGTATGACAAAGTGGAAAAAGATTACTTGTGATTCGTTTGGTCCGTCAGAACATCATCGGACTAAATTTGATTGTAATGTGATTCCAGTAAATTTAGGCGCCGGCTCCTACAATATTTCACTAGTTTTGGTATCACAATGGGGTACATACTAACAGAAGTGGTGAACGGCAAAAGAAAAAAAAACTCTAAAAGAATTCGAAATAAAAACTTAAAAATAAAGAAAATTCTAAAAAAAACTTGTAAAATCTCAAATACACCTCGTTTGTGCGCATGTGTAGTCACACCAACTTAACAAATTTAGTCCGATGAGGTAAAATTTTCCCACTCTGTAATACAATTTATCACACACACACACACACACATATATATATATATATATATATATATATATATATTTCTGAGATGAAGTATTATGTACATTATTTACATTATTCGGACTATTGTCCTCATCTTTGTCGCCATATTTATCGCAACGTTTCGGACACATGCCACATTGGATAAAGGCGTTGGTTAGATCCAGTGACAGAACCCAAAAAGTGTGAGTTCAATACTCGGTTAAGGCAGAGGAGAACTTTCAGAGGGAAATTAACAGGAGATAACTGAAAACTGACATCCATCGAACATGGCACGTGGAACTAGAACAGTCTACCCCAGTGAGCGAAATAAAGGGTTCAGTTCGAAATTCCAACCACCTGAAGAAGGCCGGAGCGTACAACGATCGAAAGGTTTGATAAATATGGACAATAGTCCGAATAATGTAAATAACACACACACACACACACACACACACACATATATATATATATATATATATATATATACAATTTTGTGTAGTTTGTGCACTTGGAAACTTGTATAATATTTTCTCAGAATTCTCTATATTTCCAGGGTGGGGAGTAGGTGTTTATATTGCCGCATCCGTTTATTATATTTGTTACTAAGTTATATATATATATATATATATATATATATATATATATTAGTTACTAATATCCAAAAGTGGCTTATACAGGAGCACCTTCTAAAACGCACACAGACACGCACACACACACAGACATTTCACACACACACACACACACACACACACACACACACACATATATATATATATATATATATATATATATATGGCGACTTCTAGGTCATCAATGTTTTTCGGCTCATTACAATCTTTAACAAAATATACTATTGCTATAACTTAGATTCTAAAATGATTCATTTACCCAGACTAAAACATTTTTTTTAATTCTCTGTGCACGAAATTAAAAAAACACATTTTGGTAATTGTAATAATTCTAAGAAAATAAACATTTTTTTTTAAATTCTAGACATGTAACAAAATGGAGTGAGTCAAAATCTTTCATATGTCTGTCTGTTTATTGCCCAATTTCCATTATTTATTTTTATAGTCTGATTATCCGTTCACCCATGGTAGATATAGGAACAGTTAACTGATATCATATTTCCTAAACAGTGCCCCAGTCACACTCCGCAACCCTCCAGTCGACGAGTTAATGCTGCCACTTTCTTTGATTTTCGCCGACTTTAATTTGCTCTTTTTCAATCGATACATTCCGCTAAATAACTTATACTGTACGGAATAAATTATTTAAAATGAAAACTTGAAAACAATAAGTTGAAATAAAAATTTCTTCTTTGAACAACAGGGCATAAAAGTCATTAGAGATTTTTAAAAGATTATTTATAAAATGAAAGCAAGAAGTACATTGCCTATTAAGTATGTCTCCAGCTTGAAAGGATTCAGATGTACGCGGCCTGATTAGCCACATTAATTTTATTTCATTCTTTTTTCTTTCTTTTTTCTTTCATTCTTTTTCTTTCCACTTTATTATAAACAATATCAACGAAATGTATTTTCGTCAATATTTTGAGGCACTGAGTTAAAACAATAAATTTTTGATCCAGCTAAAGTCAAAAATGAAAACTACGCACTACGAAAGATTTTTGTTGCTTTGAAACAGATATACTCTAATGTTGACAAGCCTGACCCTTTGAAAATAAATATATATATATATATATATATATATATATATATATATATATATATATATATATATATATTTTAAATTTGAAATTAAAAAAAATCCTTAAATGTAGTTAAAATGAAATACATTTAAAGATTTTTGTTTGTTTTTCAAAATTTCTTCATTCTTTCGGATTTATATCCATTTACATACGTCATTATATTATATATATATATATATATATATATATAAAGAAATATAGTCTTAAGATGTGCTATATTTATGGGATAAAGTGCCCAATGTCAGAGATATCCTTGTGTGCCAGTTATAAAGTGAACATAGACATTCAACACTTAGATTATTTTCATGATAGATGCAATCGTCAGTCCTGACGATTGCATCTAGCATGGAACAGTGTTGACTTCTATGTTCACTTTTATATATATATGTATTTATATGTATTGTAATCTAAATTGTGCAAAGTTAAAAATAACACTGGTATCACAGATATATTAGGTTGGTGGAAAAATAATGACGTAATAATGTCGTTTTTGGACGTATTTTTTAACGTCAAAAAACGACATCATTACGTCATTATTTTTGCACCAACCTAATATTTACCAAAATTACACAAAAATATCTTGAAATACTAAAGAGTAAATTTATACAATAAAATCGCCATTGGCTTTAACAACGGCTTCCAGACGACTTCGAAATCTCCTGCATCTCTTCTGCACTGTCTCCTGGTTTGTTGGTGTTACAAGGAGTTTTGTTGGTCTCTCACTCAACTGTGTACTACACTTAATAATCAAGGTTGCAGGCTGCGAAAGTAGGTGGCCAGATGTCTGACAGACATGACAGACTAAGTGAGTTCCAGGTTTCCCGATAAGACGTTTAGTCATCTTGACACCATGCGTCACAAGAATCACTGAACATTCCTTTGGGTTATTCAACTACAAAGAGAACAGTTTAAAATCGCTATGTCTCAGCGCCACTATGTCGTTTCAACAGACCAATGGGAAAGGGAAAATTTCATTCAGGCCTTCAGCATTGGTACCAACATTCATACTCTGGCTTCCATCTTCAAAATCCATTCAAGAACCATCAAGAGGACGATGAATAAATTTAAAAAAGAGGAAACAGTAGACAGAATAAACTGGATCAGGAAGTCACAACAGGAAGCGGGAACATCATTTCAATTTAGAGCTAAAGAGATCAATTAAAAACTCCCTATTTAAAATTGCTACTAACTTTATTAATTTTTAGGCGAATTGTTTTAAAACATGTTTTATTTTTAGCTGTATTTGAAGTAGAGTGCAGTGTTAAATTCTTCCTTTTTGTGCATTTTCTCCCAATCTGGATGGTGAAGGATGACTGCTTCTGTGTGTAACTACCACAGATTCCGTCCTTATGAAATTTGTATGAAAATATCAGATGGTTTTCACCTCTACTGAGGCACACGAGTTCCATGAAATTTATGATGGTTTTATTGTATTTTTTAACAGATTTAAAATTCTGTAGTCACACCATGACTTCAATCTCCATCTTGCTTTCTCCTCTCTCTCCTTTGGTTTTCTCGCTTTTCTTATTCTTCACCAACCTTTGTTCGGCGCCACCCGTGGCTTCAGGCAGTCAGAGAAATGATCTTACATTACGTCTCTTCTTTCTTCGATTTTTTTAGCCGTCATCAACGCCAGTCAACACCCTATGTTCATAATTCTCATATCCTGTCTTGGTAGACATTTCCATTTTGCATCTCTGTATCACGGTCTGCCACACTCCGTAACCGTATCTTAGATGAGCACCTTCATGACATTCTGAGCTACCGCTGTTTTGTGAACATAAGGCGGTCGTTAATAATTAAGCATAAATCAAGACCTCAATGTTAAGATAAAACAGTATTTAATTACAACCGCAAAATAAATACTTAATATGAACAAAGAAGTAAAAGTCAACTAAATATAATTAACCATTTCAGTGAATACCTTGTTAGTAGCCCGGCTCGGCTTAACATCTGATAAATCGTAAATCAAAACCCAAATCTTCGACGCACATATAATTCACACTAATTCGACTGGATAGTTCCCCTCAATACTCACTCATTCCAGTCAGTAGCCTGACACCGCTAATTATACCCCTGGCCTAATACATATATTCATAAGTTCAGAGTGTCACGCTCAAACCTCGGGGTCGGTAGTTACTCATTTTCCTCCTGTATAAAACGCTGTCACTCTAAAATAACAACAGCGCTATGGCCTGTTCGTTACTGTCAAACTCTTCAGCGGAGAGGAACTCTGAAGACGCTTAGTTTCGTCCAGGGAAGTAGACAGGCCCGGACCCGTTTATATGGCTTCTACGGGAATATTTTTGGCAGAGAATACGGGCTCGAAGAACCCACAGTAAACTCGGCCTTGTGCCACATACATCCCTAGGGGGCGGGGGGCTGTTAAATATTAACAGAAATTAGCAATGAAATTCTACCGCTTTAGGAAACACGCTATATTTTGTTTCATACAGATGTGTTGATATGAACAAAATAGAAACGTAATGTTCAGTGTAGAGGTTCTTCTCTCTGGCTGAAAGAGGTGTGATTCAGCGTCCATTACGACTTCTATTTTGAGTGTTTTTCATTCCTATCAGTGAAAACTAAATGACCCCGGGCATTTTAAAATATGAATGGAAATTATGTAAATATACGATCAATAACTGGTGTGTGGGGTGAGGAAGTAACAAGAGAGAAAAACAGTTTATTTATTACATTAGTGCATTTTTTTTAAAATAGCAAAATATAGCTCATAACGTTGATTAATCTACAAACAGACGGTGTGATCATTTGTAGATTATTCAAAGGTATTTTCTGTAGTGGTGTTTAAACGATTATATGTAACAAGAGAAGCTTTTTTTCTACCGGTGTTAGAGGGCGATGTCCCAATCTAAATGAAATACCCGGAATTTCAATGCTGTATTATTTTTATTATTTAACTATTTATTTATTTTTTGGTTGGGAGAGACAAGCTCTTCCCAATTGGAACAGATGTTCTGCACGATCATTTTACATTTTATTCCTTCACGTCCTGACACTGGGATTTCCTAAGGTTAAAAAATACCGAACATTAAGTATAGCCTCGTGTACGCCAGAGATCAGGGTTCGAGTTTAGGATATGTTGATATTATCTACAAGCAAATTTTCCTTACAATAAAGAGTGTAAAACATTTCTTCTAAACACACCTCATCTAATGCATGGCGCCAGTTTTTTTTTATAAGTAACTAAGCACAAAAAAGGAATATAAAATTAATTTTTCAGAAAAATAGGTTAAATACAGCAAATATGATAGGCGACTTATGCAAAATAGGAAAAGACAAAATTATTCGTACAGTATGAAAAATAGAAAAAATTGAACCATTTTCACAAAACTAATAGTCGATAGCATGGCCTCTCATCTTTATAACTTGCTGCTGTCGTTTTCTAAAGTTTCTGGTGAGATTATTGGTATTTTCTGGTATTTCAACTCTTCAATGGTTACACGTTCTAATCCCTGAAGGTTTTTTGGTGGTGACCGACGATTATTTCAAACTTTCAATTCTTGACATAGATTTTCAATTGGATTCAATTCAGGACTCGTTGAAGGCCATGGCAGAAATGTAATCTTTTTTCTGAAGCTACGCAATCACTGATTTAGGCGTATGTTTGGGATCATTATTTTGCTGGAAAGTTAATCGCCAACCTAGATGAAGATTTTGCGCTGATAGTTGTAGATTTTCATCCAGAATTTTGATATAGTCTGCAGATTTCATTCTTCTTCTTATTGCAATTAATTCTCCATTCTCCCTTGAGCTAAAACAACCTCCAAACATCATCGAGCCGCCTCCATGTTCTAATGTTGCCAATATAGTCTGTCTTGTGCCAAATCATCACTACATCATTATTTCGAAAAAGTTCAGTTTTTGTTTCATCATTCCATAGTATTTGTTTCCAAAAGCAATTTTCTTTGTCCAAGAACATTTTAGCAAAATTAAACCGAGCAAAAATGTGACATGGTTTGTGAAGAGGGTTTCATTGAAGTCGGTTTCCATACAACCCATTTATATTTAAACAACGTTGTATTGTGCGAATACTTAGACTGATATCCCAACTTTTGGCGATGTCTTTCAAAAGAACTCTTGGGTTTATATTAATGCCGCAATACAGTTTTGTGCTGTTCTCGGTGACAATTTGTGTTTTCTTCCACGCCCAGGCAAATTCTATATCGTGCTAAACTGTTTAAACTTCTTTATAACGGACTGCACCGTAGATCAAAGAATAGCTAACCGGTTTGAAATTAGGCTGTAACTATTTTTCGACTTGTGGAAATTAATAATTCTCTGTCTCAAGTCAACGTTAAGTTCCCTTGTTTTCCCCCATCGTGTTGTTAACGTCAGAATAACAATTGTGAAACTCTATGCACCACGTGATGTTCTTTGCTGGAATTATCACAAATATTCTACTGAATAAATAGTCTAGAAGGCTTCACTGATAAAAATAATTATGTAAGTTACTTATACTTACACGAATCAATCTAATTTAAAACGATATTTTCTACTGTAATTTTGTCTTTTTTTATTTTGCATATATGAGGTGTGTTTAGAAGAACTGTTTGGCACTCTTCATTTTAAGGCAAATTTGCCTGTAGATAATATCAACATATCCTAAACTCGAACCCTGATCTCTGGCGTACAGGAGGCTATACTTAATGTTCGGTATTTTTTAACCTTAGGAAATCCCAGTGTCAGGATGTAAGGGAATAAAATGTAAAATGATCGTGTAGCACATCTGGCATCATACGGGCATTATTTTCAGAGAAATGTATTATATTCAAAATTGATGGGTGTACGAATAATTTCGTCGTTGACTATATATATATATATATATATATATTGCTGCCTCTGTATATAAATATAGAGAGTTGTCTATTGTGCTGTTGTACTCTCCTGCCTTTTTTAGATTGGAATTCCGAATCGAACCCTTTATTTTCGTCCAGTTCTAGTTCCACATGGCGTGCCTCTTTTGCATATCTCAGTTTCGGTTATTCCCCTTTAGTAACTTAACTCTTTAACGTTTTGTTCACCTCCGTTGTACCCAGAGTCAAGAGTCACAACTCTTTGGGTCAAGTGACTGGATTACTTCAACCAACGTTAATAATATATATATATATATATATATATATATATATATATATATATATACCAGTTTGTTAAAAAAAATATATATAGATATAGATATAGATATATATATAAAGAGAGAGAGAGAGACATATGTCTATATGTGTGTGTGTGTGTGTTTGTCAGTGTATCCAAATCTGTTATTCTATCAGTTTTTCCTAATAGTTCCAGTATATTCATATTTATCTATCTGTCTTTTCATTCATGTATATATACATATATATATATATATATATATATATATATATATATATGTGTGTGTGTGTGTGTGTGTGTGTCGTGTATGTGTCTGTGTGTCTGTTCATTTGTATGTATACGCGTATATCAGAATATTCATCTCAGTATATCTGTCTATCTATAGTTTAAATAATAATATCTATCTATCTATCTATCTATCATCTTTCTCCGAATGTTCCTATCTATAGGTCTGTTCATATATTTCAGTATTTTCTTATCTCAAAAATCTCCTCTCTCTATCTCTCTCTCTCTCTCAGACATTTCATTATCTATCTACCCATCATATCTATCATTATGGTTAACTATCTATCTATCTATCTATCTATCTATCTATCATTATGGTTATCTATCTATCTATTATCTATCTATCTATCTAAGACATTTCATTATCTATCTATCTATCATTATGGTTATCTATCTATCTATCTATCTATCTATCTATCTATCTATCTATCCAATCATTTCATTATCTATCTATATATATATATATATATATATATATATATATATATATATATATATATATATATATATATATCTGAATGTTATTTATCTGTTTCTAATCTACATGGTTGCTGGATTCATAGATGTCTATTCCAATTTATTTACCTCGATCTAATATATAATATATACATATTATTGTCTATCTTTCACACATTCTCAACTGTCTCTGATATATATATATATATATATATATATATATATATATATATATATATATATAAGTACATGCGCTTGTATATTTGTGTTTTTGTGAGGAGGTGTAATATAATTACATCAAGCTTTATAACTTTCATGACAGACACAACCACTCGGTTACTGAAAACCCCTCTCTTTCTCCATCACTCTCTTTCTCCATCACTCTCTTTCTCCATCATTCTCTTTCTATCTCTAACACACTCACCCGTCACATACACACACCCGTCTAGATATAGAGACATGTGTGTCACGCCCAACTACGCACACACCAACCCATCATAAGCAGACTAATTTCCAAACCTTCAACCTCTGACAAAAACCTCTACTAACAGGTGTATGTGTGTGTTTGTGTATGTGTGATTGTCTGTGTGCGCACTTGCGTGGGTGTGTTCAAAGATCTTTGGGTGAACGCCGTGTGAGTTATTGTAACTGCACTAAAACTCAAATCTTCACGCTTGCCGACCCTTGCCAATCTTTTGAAATCTTTTGCTCGGTGGTTCCTTTACCCAGATTAATGTCGCACCGAGATTTGCTCGTATAGACGTGAAAGAATCTTCGACTTTTTGGTTTTATGTGCCTGGACGCATCGGATAATCAAAATAGTTCCTGTTTTTGTCTTAAGAATATTCCGAGTTAAAGAAACTCTGGCTACCAAAAGTACCCCCTACATATACATATATATATATATATATATATATATATATATATATATATATATATATATATATATCATTAAATAATTTAGACATTTTTTTTAATATGATCCTCTCCTATTCACGGACAAGCTTCTTGGAATCCTTATTAAAGGAAGAAAGAAACTTACCTTATTTGATGCATATTCATTCTATGCCGTGTAATTTCGAGATTATCAAAATGTCATCTTCAGGATATCATTTAATCAGTGTCTTATTTTATGTAATACAAATTTGTTGTGTTTATCTGATTTTATTTATTTTTTTTTTTATTTGTGATATACTGTCCAATTTTAAAATGATGTAAGCATACCCTGTAGCAACTTCAAGGGAGGTAATTAATTTATTAAGATGTCTGTCTAAAAAAAAAATATTTAAATCTATTTGTTAAAACCTAGATATTTATAAACTGCAGACATTTTAAAACATTTGTGCAGTATTCGTAATTCATTTTACTAAATGTTGGTCTCATTTTTTTACTATAGATAGCTCCAGGAATTGTTTATGTTTATTATTTTCATGAAATCGTATAGATGTATTTTCAACAAGAATTTTTCTAAATTGCGAATGTAGACAGGCATGCTGTTGTAAATGTTTACAAATGTTAGATGCATCATGCAAACAAAACTGAACCTCCGAGACAAAGTAGTTGTAGTGTGACACTTCACGCGTATGCTTACATCATAAAATTTAAAATCGTATATAAGTTTAGCGTTTTTCACTTCACAAATAAGAAAGATAATTGTCAGTTAAACACAACAAATTTGTCTTAGATAAAACAGACCTTAATAAAACAAGACCCTCAAGATGACATTTTGGTAATGTCGAAAGTACTCGAAATAAATGAATATGAATGAATATGGTAATTTTCTTTCTTCCTTTAATAAGGACACTAAAAACTTCTCTGTAAATAAGAAAGGATCATATACAAAATAAGTAAAAACTTGTTTAAATTATTTAATGAGACACATCTTAATGAAAACATAATATATATATATATATATATATATATATATATATATATATATATATATATATACAGACGCAATCATATATGTTGATGATTGCGTTAGTATGAAACAGCCTGTCGCCTCTGAGTGTTGACTTCAATGTTCACTTTATATTTACACACGTTTCTATCTCTGATATTGAGCACTTTATCCCAAACATATAGTTAACACCTTAAAACTATATTTCTTCATATATATATATATATATATATATATATATATATATATATAAAATTTCGATTATAGGTGCAGTTTAATTTATAATTAGATGAAGATATTAATACAAAAACAAATATAGATGTTAATGATTTAAATGGCGAGAATACATTCGCAAACTGGAATTCATAAACAGGGATCATATCATTCATATACAGGTTCGAGGTTAGTGTATCTTATTCAAATTGTTTTCGAAGATGTATTCTCGCCATTTAAATCATTAACCTCTATATTTGTTTTTTTATATGAATGATATATATATATATCGTTAAATATGACGAATAAGCAATTTTTTCATTTTTTTATTTACTTTTCCAGCGTTCTTACATTTTCTGTTTCCCCCACCACCGACCTCACCTTCTTTAAGAATGAGAGCGGCGTGATGAAAGTCATTTAATAATAGAATGTCGCCCACACGAATTCTAGCTATGCCCAACACGAGATGGCTTTGAATTAACGCTCGTACTATAATTCAAAACCGTAAAGTACATGTCACACTGTCACAATATGAATAAAAAAACTAACAACACCAAAAACACACCCTCCTTGAAAATGGCTAAGGATGTGGTCGAAAGCGCATTGGGATAATGGTCGACAGGGACATTTTGTAATCCCTCACCCCACCTAACGGGAAACGTAAGAAAACAATCAAATTTTTAAATAAAAATTTAAATTTTCTTTTTCCGCCATATTTAACTAAAGGTTTTTTAAAAGAAAGGTTAAAGGCCAAATAATATATATATATATATATATATATATATATATATATATATATATAGATAGATAGATAGATAGATAGATAGACACACCTTGTAATCCAGACAAATACCTAGATTATTCATAAGGAAAAGTAATGCAGAAGTTCATGTTTGTAGCTTTTCTTTTTTTAAAACATTTTTTCCCTCTAGATTGATTTGATTAAAAATTTTTCGAAACGAGTCTAGTTATCTATAATTATATATATATATATATATATATATATATATATATATATATATATATATTGTTATTATTATTATTATTACATATAACAGACAATGAATGCTTTACGTCTGATCATGACTCTGTTCCAATGTTTCGAAAATAAATACAAAAACTGCCCAGCATTTGGATTTTTTTTAGTAAGTTGATCCCAACATTTCAGCTCAGATGAGCCATCTCAGAGGGGTTAGCTGAGACATGACACAAAGATAAATTTGCCAAAGGTGATATTTTGGCAATAGAAAATTGCTATACGATGATAACGGATAATTGACTTCAGTTTCCACACACACACACACACACACACACACACTTGTTTGAACACACACAATGGGATATATATATATATATATATATATATATATATATATAAGCAAATATGTGGATATAGATCCGACAGTATGAAGAAAATATGGAAAAACAAAAATCCGAAACATGCAAGTATGCTGTTTTAATGTTGTTTCAATGTCGACGTCAGACGTTTCGGTCTAGTAGACCTTCTTCAGAACATAGTTATTTAAAAACATAATTAAAATTAGATGATATTTAAGTCAACGTGAAAAGACGATAGACATATTTTTTAATCGAAACAAAATAAATGAAATTTTTTAAGATTCTGTTTAAATACGATCACGTCGGCGTCAAATGTGAAAACAGTTTTGAACATAAACGAGATATTCGCCTCGGTAATTTAAACAATGCTTTATTTTACACATAACTAAATCTGATCATAATTTTGATTTTGATTCATGAAGATTTTAAAATATATTCATAATAAAGATCTTAGACGGATTTATGAGGCAGGCATAATATCTATCTCATGCACCGTGAATACTAGACCCGGCTTCTTTAATATTCCCCCCTTTTCTGGCAAGATTAATGCTGGACAAACGTACTTATACATTAATTATAAGTGCACATCGAACACGCAGACCATTTCTCGACTATTTATATATACCGGTCAGTGATGCATTTTGTGTAGTATATTGCTTTAAATTTTGTGTAGTATAGTGTTTGCATTTGGTTTAGTAGAGTGTATTATTCTAACGGTTCGTTTGGTAAGTGTTAATGGTCTTGAATTATTCTGGGGCTATTGAGTGGGAAAAATATTGGATCTGAATGCAGTTTTTAGGCTATTTTTAGTGTGTGTGTTTTTTTCATTTTTTTATTGACTGTTTTATTGTTGGTTGTTACAACTACATTTTCTTGTGTTTATCTGTGCGTACTTTTTTCTTTATTATTTTGTTTATTTGTTTGGATTAATTTATTTGTTTTTTATTTATTTCAGTTTATTTATTTATTTTCATTTATTCTAGATCGTCTTCCGTTTTCGATTTTTATGTGATGAAGTAAAAATTTGCTTTCCTCTCTGCAATTTCAGATGAGTTCTGATCGTTTATTTAGTAGTCTATATTTATTGACATTATTTACATTCTTCGGGCTGTTATCCTCATCGTCATTGCAATATTCACAACTTTTCTGACATTTTACTCTCCAGACTTCTTCAGGTGATTGGAATTTCGAACAGAAACTTTTATTTCGTCCAGTGGGGTTGATTGTTCTATTGCTGTAGTCTGGTATTGAACTTACAACTCCTTCGGTCTGCTCTCTGATTTAACCAAATCTTTATCCATTGGGTCACGTTCCTTCACGTTATGAATAGGCAATGAAGATGAGGATAATAGTCCGAATAATATAAATAATCATGACACCTCATCTGAGAGATATAAACAGATAGTCTATATTTGTTTATTTTTCTTTTGTGGGTTTTTTTTTTTTTTGTTGTTGCTTTTTTATTTATTTTTTTTTTTTTTTTTTTTTTTGCTGGGAAGGTAATTTTTCATTCCTCCAAGAAATTAATTATATCTATTCCTCCATGAATCTAATTATATCTATGCTTCCAGGAAGGTAATTATATCTATTCCTCCATGAATCTAATTATATCTATGCTTCCAGGAAGGTAATTATATCTATTCCTCCATGAATCTAATTATATCTATGCTTCCAGGAAGGTAATTATATCTATTCCAAATTAATCTACTCCAGGAAGGTAATTATATCTATTCCTCCATGAATCTAATTATCTAAGGAAGGTAATTATATTATTCCTCCATGAATCTAATTATATCTATGCTTCCAGGAAGGTAATTATATCTATTCCTCCATGAATCTAATTATATCTATGCTTCCAGGAAGGTAATTATATCTATTCCTTCAGGCAGAGTTTGCAGTTTTTGGATTGATTGTTTTAGGCTGGTGTGCTTTTTCTTATCAGGAAGTTTGGATGTGCGTGGAACCACATCTTAATTGCTAGTGTTCCCAGGTCCACCCTGACCCCGGGGGAGGTAGAATCTGCTAGGGTTCCAGCTTTGGGCGAATAGTTAATTATTACCAGTAATACTTTTCTGGAAAAATTATTACCAGCAATACAATTCTGAGGGAAAAATATTGACAGAAACAGATTTTTGACAAAACGAAATATTACCAGTAATAAAGAATTTTGTCGGCAATGAGTGTCCCATTGGGTTGGTGTGCCGTGGGACAAAATAAACCAAACCAATCTCAACCAAACAATACATATTCTGTTCATACGAATCTATCCTAAAAATGTTGTCGGCATTAAATAACCCATTCATGTTGATATGCCGTAAAACAAAATAAACTAAACCAATCATAATATATATCCGTACGTACGTACGTACGTGTGTGTGTGTGTGTGTGTGTGTGCGTGTGTGTGTGTGTGTGAAAATGTTCAAATCTAGGGCTAAAATTTTTATCTTCCGCTGCTATCCGTATAAACTGCCTCTTAATGTAAACACTCCGGGCCTTGTACAGGACGAATATCATTGTAAAAAAAATGCTATTAACGATTAAATATTCATTCACAGAGTATTCGTTTTCTGATTCTCATAATTTTTATCTATGTATCTATGTCTCTCCAAATCATATCTATATCTATATCTATATATATATATATATATATATATATATATATATATATATATATATATATATATCTGTGTGTGTGTATGTGTAAATAATCTCGGATGGTATATATGTATAGAAGAAACAAAATCAATGAGATGAGAAAAGGAAAACTATTTTAATTTTAGCCGATACGCTTTGTCAACTGATGGTTTTATCAAGGCAAGTGTGGTGGTTTTATTTGTTTGATATTTGCTCAAAATTTATAATTTTATAGGTTAACTGAATTGTTTAGGTGTCAGAATCTAGGTTATATCATTTCGCATCTTCAAAAGGATATTTTTAAATTTAAAGACGCTTATAAATATTCATCAGGTTAACTGAAATGTTTAAGTGTTAGAATATAGGTGACATCATTTCGCATCTTCAAAAGGATATTTTTAAATTTAAAGACGTTCATAAATATTCATCAGGTTAACTGAAATGTTTAGGTGTTAGAATATTGCTGACATCATTTCGCATCTTCAAAAGGATATTTTTAAATTTAAAGACGCTCATAAATATTCATCAGGTTAACTGAAATGTTTAGGTGTTAGAAGGTTGACATCATTTCGCATCTTCAAAAGGATATTTTTAAATTTAAAGACGCTCATAAATATTCATCAGGTTAACTGAAATGTTTAGGTGTTAGAATATTGGTGACCTCATTTCGCATCTTCAAAAGGATATTTTTAAATTTACAGACGCTGTTAAATATTCATCAGGTTAACTGAAATGTTTAGGTGTTAGAATATAGGTGACATCATTTCGCATCTTCAAAAGGATATTTTTAAATTTAAAGACGCTCATAAATATTCATTAGGTTAACTGAAATGTTTAGGTGTTAGAATATAGGTGATATCATTTCGCATCTTCAAAAGGATATTTTTAAATTTAAAGACGCTCATAAATATTCATCAGGTGAACTGAAATATTTAGGTGCTAGAATCTAGGTTACATCATTTCGCATTTTCTAAAGGATATTTTTAAATCTAAAGACGCTCATAAATATTCATCAGGTTAACTGAAATATTTAGGTGTTAGAATCTAGGATACACAGATTGCGCATCTTCGAAAGGAATTTTTAAAATTTAAAGACGCTCATAAATATTCATCTGTTTAACTGAAATGTCGAGATTTAGATATTAGATTACGTCGTCTGGCATCTTCGAGAGGGAATTATTAAATTTAATTTTTTTTCAGTTAACCTGTCCAATATTTACGAGCGACTTTAAATTTAAAAATGGGATCGGTATATTTTTTAAGGAGTAGCCGATACTAAATTTTTCACTCTCCATTATAGGTTATAAATGTCGCGAAAGTGCTCTTCCGTTTATCATGAGCTAACTATGATGATATAGCTTTAAAGTATGCTATATTTATGGATAAATATAAAAGTGGACATTGAAGTCAACACGCAGCGGCGTCAAGCCAAGTGCGTTGTGTCTTTGCTAGACTATTTATATATACAGATGAATGATGCATTATGGGTAGGCTTATTTTATTATTCTAACGGTTATTTGGGTGGACGGTAATGGTTTTGTTTCGAATTACTTTAGGGGTTCTTAAGTGGAAATGATTGTACATCTTGGTGCAGTTTTGTGGGTGTTTGATGGTGTTGTTTGGTAACTTTTTAATTATTTAGTATTGATTATTTATTGTTGATTGTTATTATTATGTTTTCTTGTGTTCATGTGGACTTTTCGTATTTTTTTAATTATTTTCTCATTTAAATTATTTACTTATTGATTTGGACTCAACTATTTTATTTATTTACTTATTTATTTTATTTAATTTATTTTTATTTATTCTTGTTCATTTTTAACTTTAGATTTTTAAGTAACGTAGTAAAAATTTGTTTGCGTGTCTCCATTTTGAGATGAGATCTGATCAATTATTTAATAGTTTCTGTTGTTATAGAACGGTAATTATAGCTATAATTATAACTCCTCCAGACAGACAGTTTTTGGATGGATTGTTGTAGGCTGATGCCGTTTTCCTTATTTTTCATGATAGTTTTAGTGTGATTCGATGTTTGGTTTTAATCTCTCAGATGTTTAGAAAGCTTTGATGGGGCAGAAATTCGTGAGCTCATAGGTATATACTTGCTACAGAAATTAAGTAAAATAATCGCTAAAAAGGATTCCAAACTCTACAGAGACAATGGTCTCAATCTTCAGATACTGTAACAGACAAAAAACAGAAAAAACCAGAAAAACAATCATAATTTCTTATTAAATATGGGATTTGACATAAACATAAAAACTAACCTAAAAGAAGTACATTTTCTAGATGACACATTCAGCCTAAGAAAAGTTACATATTAACCACCCAGAAAATCTAATACCAAACCACTTATTACTGTTGTTGGTAGTCCTCAGGTGATGATGTTTCAGTTATTTGGTACAGTTCTTTGTTTTCTTTATTCTGTATTTTTCAACGAATTCTGACATCCATTAAATTCATGTCGTCTGGTTTTTTTGGTGATTTTTTTTTATATTTTATTGTTAACGGCAAAAATTCTTACGGCATTTTTTCTATTTGTATACTATTCTATTTGGATTTTGTGGGGGGATGTTTACGTTAGAATACGTTTTATTTAACTACTATTTTAAAATATTTCTCCTTTTAATTTTTAATGGACTATATTTCTTTTTTCGTAAGAATGTTTGCCGTTAACAATAAAATTTAAAAAAAAAAAAAAAACAAAAAAAAAACAGACGACATGAATTTAACGGATGTCAGAATTCGTTGAAAAATACATCCCCACCCGCACCTAAACTTAACCCCTTTTTCGAACGTAACAAATAACTGATACAACAAAAGTTAATAAAAATGAACACGTTACCAATCCTTGTCTGGATGATTGGATTTCTCTATATTCTTGGTAACCGTAAATTATGAATTTCCCTTGCAGTTAAAACTCAGTAAATTTAAAAAATAAGTTACTCCAAAATTCGCTTGAGGATGAAATGGAACTCATGTTTTTAATTTAATTACAAAATTAAATTTAAAGATTTTAGTTTCCATTTTTCAAACATGGTTATTATTGTGTAAATGAAAAAAAAATCATATTTTAAATCAGTTAATTTATAATATTTATGCTCTGTAAATATACATTGAGCACTATTTTGTAAAAAATAAAAATATCAATAAGAACACCGGATTACATATCTTACTGTTCATTCTTTTTATTTTATTTAAATATATATATATATATATATATATATATATATATATATATATATATATATACCATTTTAATTAATAATATAACATAACATATTTAATTTATTTTCCAATAAAAAAATTTACAACTGGAAAAAAATCTACAGCTGAAAAAATTTATTTCACAATCTACTTTAAACAATCACTGCCGCGCAAATAAAAAAAATATTTTTTGTAGTATATCCTCTACATACAACGTTTTAAATGACGTGCGATACCCTGCCGTCGTCAGCCTCCAACATTGTTAAGGAACATAGTTTCGGTGGGTTAGGCGGTGTTGTAAAACCCCTCTGCCACCAACAGCTTCTGCCACCGGAGAGGGTATTTTTTTGTATACGTGTCATGTCTCTTGCGGTTTTCTTTTTACAACTGCAATTGAAATTTTCAACGTTGTGTTAAAATACACAACACGCTTGACATTAAATTATTAATGACGTAGAATGGAAGCTAAACGTCGGAAGTAAAATTGTGTTGCGAGCATTGTTTTATTATTAAATTTATTTTGGATATTGACCAGATCCAACTCGATGTCTGTTAAGCTGTGGTCTGGGGACGATGCAAAGCACGCTTTAAGTTCCGGCCATTAATGCATGCCTTAAAAAGGAAGGAAACGATTGCATGTCCAAGGAAATTTCTTAAATAGCCTTGTCAAATCAAGATCATCAGGCATGTCATCAAATTCATTCCGAAATATGAACTATATACAACAGTGTGCTCAGATCGTAGATTAAAAATGGATTCGTGCGAATTAATCTTGTAGGGCATAAAGATGACAATCCTTCATTTGCCTAAACTGGCGCTACAGCATCACAAAACCTTTGCCAAATAACTTAAACCACATCAGTTGAAAACTTTTAACAGCTAAAATGGATATCATATGTCAGACAAAAAAATAATATATCGTATATACTCGCGTATCATGTGGCTTTTGAAGAAGTAATTCTGAAGGTAATTTTAAGAGGGTCGTATCATACAAGTGATATAAAATTACTGTCTATACTGCTGGCCCTGGCTACGCCGTTCACCAAACGGTAAATTCATTTACTGTAGTATAAAATTATAGCTGTATTTAAATAATTGTTGATGTGATTTGTTACCTGGCATCTCGACTCCGGTCACTCTCTCACAGACGTGATGTGACTTCCCTCTTCGTTTTCTACAAAAGAATTTTCATGGCAACTGCTCTAACCAGCTACTTTCACTTGGTGCCCCAGCTGCTTGTATTTAAGCGTGCTACTAGATTGGCATTTCGGTCCCATACTTTTAATGTAAATTTAACCGCCTCCAACAGCTTCTTCTCCCGCACTTCACGTCAGTGGAACTCCCTTCCTCTTACTTGATTCTCTGATAACTATAATATTCAAAAATTCAAATGTAATGTCAATCGACATCTTCTGATCCTTTGATCTTGATCCCCGTCCTTCTCTCTATCCTTTCCTCAAACACTCTTCTTTACTCTTACTTTCACTCTTTGCGTGCGAGTGGTGCTCCCGCCTTGCTTGGGGTGAAATGGTTAGAAAAAACCTGATGTTTTACTTAACTGTATCCAATAATAATGTATATATAATATTCCCATATTAGCATCGTATTATAAAATACATAGTGAATACACATCTTTTCCATTGTTTACGTTTATAAGATGTTTAGCTGTTTACGCAACTAGTATAGCGTTACTAACGATACTTTTATCATTCTCTTTTACTTTAACTTATTTAACTAGAAGATGGAATAAAGCGATGGAGTCAACGAGGTTAGTCGGTTGTAATTTGGTTTCTAAAAAAGGAACTTGCATGATACACGAGATAGATGATAAAATCTTTTTTTTATAAGTGAAAATTTGTGGGTCGCACGATACGCGAGATCGCGCGTTACACGAATATATACTGTAATTTCCTGGAAAGGTAAATTCTTAGCCAAGAAAAATATCCTCCATTATATATGTCGTTATATATACCTACCTAAATTTACAAATACACACACATAAATAGATATTTACACACGTATCCACATATATATATACACATATACCGATGTATATACATATACACATATATCCTCATATCCATTTACAAGCCCATATACACATTGTTATACATACAAATATGTATCCGCACACATGTGTGCATACAATCATCCTCATATCTAAATACACACCAATATTTACCATCGTATATAAATATAACACACATATCACATATATATATATATATATATATATATATATATATATATATATATATATACCAACACTGAATCATAGCCTAAACGTAAAAATGTATTTCAAAGTACTTATGTCCATATACAACTGAATATATATTATATTATAACTGATAGTGATTTTTTTTAAGTATAGCAAGTTATATTGAGATGATTTCTGTGTCTGCATTTAAAGATCATCTCATTGTGTTGGTTTAGTAACTCATCAGGATGTTTATGCTTTATTATTAGGATCTTCTCTTTAGTACATAGCTCTCATCACTCTCAAATCACTATCATTTATAATATAATATATATGCAGTTGTATATGGGCATAAGTACATGGAATTTCCATATACGATCCGTTAATAAAAGGTGCTAAGTGGTGGGGAAGATTCTATGCGCCAGAAAACATAATTGATTTTGCCATGACATGCCTTAATTTTACAAGCGTAGATAAGACCGATATATACCGTATATACTCGCGTATCATGCGACTTTTGAAGACCTAATTTTGAAGCTAATTTTAAGTGGGTAGCATCATACATGAGATATAAAATTAGCCTATGTACTGCTGGCCCTGGCTACGCTGTTGACCAAATTATATATCCATTTACTGTAGTCAAAAAGTACAGTTGTATTTAAAATAAACATGATTTTGATAAACCTGATGTTTTACTTAACTGTATCCAATAATAATGTATATATAATATTCCCATATTAGTATCGTATTATAAAATACAAACATGGCGAATATACATCTTTTCCATTGTTTATGTTTAAAAGATGTTTAGCTGTTTCTCATTTGGTTGTTTATGGCTGTTTGTTATAGCAACTAGTAACTAACTAACGATACTTTTATCATTCTCTTTTACTTTTTAACTTATTTAACTAGAAGATGGAATAAAGAGATGGAATCAAAGAGGTTAGTCGATTGTAATTTGGTTTCTAAAAAAGGAACTCGCATGATACACGAGATACATGATAAAATCTTTTTTTTATAAGTGAAAATTTGGGGGTCGCACGATATGCGAGATCGCGCGTGGCACGAATATATACTGTAATCAAGATATTAACTTTCCACACCACCTTTTAAAAAAGATTAGAAAGAAAACCCCCATCAGTGCCAGAAGCAAGGAAAACTGTTAGTAAACTTGTGAAACCTAATTTACTGAAGAGCTCTTTTAAAAGACAAATTGCATAAGTTCTAACCGTCACTCCCATGAACTGTTCAGTCAATGAATGATGAATGTTTCCATATAAGGAAACGGTTAATCTCATTATTACTAATGACTATACCAATTACTTATAACCATTATACCACTGGTTATATTTCACTATTCCCATTACCGTTAGATTCCCCACCTCCGGATGTTAAAAGCATTTGGTAATCATTAGCGAACTCATCTCGCAATTCTTGCACCAAACTAAACGTGGCGTGGCATTTTCAACGCTAATCTATTAGGGTCGTAACGGCACATACTGCAGCCTAAGTAGCAGTCGTGTTTCCATGGCTTTCCTGACGAAGTCCAACCTTCTCTGGGCCGGTTTTGAATTCAGAGACTTTCATTCTATTAGACAGGTTGCTATCCAAGGCTATAGGGCCCATTTTGTCCTATTATTTACCCATACCTGGAAGGGGTAGGAATAGATTCATACCTTTCTCAAGGCTATTAGCAAGTAAGTGAATATAACGAACTCGACTGGAATTCGAACTCACCTCAATCCGAGCAGTTATCTATTACTCCATCGCGCTAAGGTAACGACTACAAATGCCTATTTTATCATTATTTGAGGGTTGAATAATTATATATTTCCTAATGTACATATTTGAGTTTGTGCAAAAAAAAAAAACAAAAACGAAAGATATAGAATGCTGATTTTAAAGGGAGTCAAGATTTGCGCCAAAGAGTTGCTCTGCGCTGAACTCCATGCATTTATAATCGTACTTTTTTATTCTTTTGAGCATTTCACCTCAAGCAAGGCGACAATGCTACTAAGACGCAAGGTGATATTAGGAGTGAAAGAGAAGGAAAAGACATTTAAAGGAACGAGAAACGTTAAATAAAATTTCAGACGTTAAGCGGGGACTTCAGAAATATGGGATTGAAGTCGACGTTAAAAGGTACCGGAAACCCAATTCTAAAAAGGACTGAAGAGACACACTTTTACACCTGTCCAAATATCGGAGAGCAGTGTGAACCGGACGAAAAGCGGACCTATCTGGTCCTATTCAGAAAAAAAAGTAAATAAAATGTCGGAGTTTAGGCGAGCACTTTAATATATATATATATATATATATAACACTGGACGGCCGTTCTGTCCTATATTTCAGCAGTGCGCATCCACTACCGAGAATTGAAACCCTGACAGTTAGGTTGTCAAGAAAACATCATACCAACTGTTCCACCGGGCCTCAAAGAGAGGGTGAATGGCTTCTAATGCTCTAGAGTGAGCGGCTTGGTGAGAGTAGTCATGGCTCCAGGGGGCACAGTCCTATGGTTACAGAGAACTCAGTAAGAGTTCCACCACGGAATATGTGAGTGAGCGGCGCTAAGTTGAGTCTGATTTGCAATCTCTTCGTCACCGAGTCCCATTAGAACAGTTGGTATGATGTTTGCTTAACAACTTAACTGTCAGGGTTTCAATTCTCGGTAGTGGATGCGCACTGCAAATATAGGACAAAACGGACGTCCAGTGCTTTCTGCATTCTGCTGAGGTTTCTTTCAGACGCGATGAATTACTTATATATATATATATATATATGAAATAGACTTTAAAAGGAGCCGGTAACAGAAAACAAGGGATAAACCACTACTCCTGTTCAAAAGACCTGGGGGGTAATGTGAACCGGACTATAGATGAATCTATCTGAAAATAAAGACGTGTGTCAAATGATTGTAAATAAAATTCTTCTTGAGTGACAAGTTTAGAAAGTACCAATTTTCAACGCGATTTGTCACTAACTTGCAACTTCTGTGTCCAGACACAAAGCCGTCATAATCAATCTTCGATAGACTAAGCGTTCAATGACAGTTCTTCGCCCAGGAGGTGAAACCCTTCCGCTTACTTATCTATTCATCTATGTCAGTCTCTTCCTCATCGGTATTCGCTTGACAGACCTTCGCTTGGCATATACCCATAAATGTACGGCATCCCGGAAAGATCGAACAAGCTTCGATTGTTATGGCTTTACAAAAAGATTATACTAACCACTGCACTATCATTACAACGATTTTATTTACTAACAAGCAAACGAGTAAAGATTCGAACACGCATTCGACGAACGAAAAAAGTATTGAAGCTCCATAATTATGGATACATCCTTGGATAACAATATCACATAAATAAGCATTACACAAATACACACACACACATACATATATATTATATTATGATTTAAATAATAAATAATGCAAACATAACATGTATGAAATTCACAGCAGAGAAGAAGATTCAGTTCGAATAAGATATGAACAGGATTATGTGAGCTTTAAAAAAAGATCATATATATATATATATATATATATATATATATATGTGTGTGTGTGTGAATAATACTTATTTATGTGATATTAGCTATAATCGATATTAATCGACGAGCACTATGGGGAGTAATGAACGAATTTGTAAACAGTCACTATTACTGCTGATAATACAAGACTCTCCTAGCGATTGAGTTCTCTGAGTGACTGCGTTTATGAAAAAATAAATATTCAAAAATTCGCCTTTCTCTCTGCTAGGCGTCAGATTCTCCGAGTGATATCAAATGGGTCGGGCCTCAATGATTATATATATATATAAAGACATTTTTATGTTTAACATTCTTTTTATAGATACAAGTGTTTAAGTAAATGTTCTGTTTATAATAAACAGTATTAAATAACATTTACCGGCCTCAATGCCCAAGAAATTTTCATAGAAAATATTCGTCCTTTGAGAGGATTCGAACCTGCATCCTATAGGGAACCGTCATTTACACTGGCGTGCCTTAACCGACTCGGCCACAAAGGATCGTCCGCTTGGCGAGGTCGAATTTACTGCTTATAAACTTCAGTCTTCCATGAATCTCTCACGTACATTCATAACTGCTCAGGGCGTATCAAATGTAAACAAATGACGTCACACATTATGAAATGGATATATATATATATATATATATATATATATATATATATATATATATATATATATATATTTTAAAATGTTCAATTTGATTATTTTTTTGAAAAATATAATTTCCCATATGATCAAACTTTTGTTTTTCTTTTCAGTAGATAAATTATACAAAAACTGCCCAAATATTTTATTTTTCGATCGATTTTGGTTATACATTTAGTCATTTTCAAGGATGGAATATATTTACTCTTAACCGGAAGTGGATTGTACTTGTATGTATTTAATATTATATAGATTTTTTTTTATTTTCAAAACACAGTCAACATATTGTGTTCATGTTCATAGTTGATATTAATGAGTGTTATTTTCTTTGTTTTATTAATAATGCTTCAATTATGTTGAGTCCTTTTTTACACATAGAAGATGCTATTATAGTTGTATTATCAACAAGTATGTTGCGAACAGGTTCCGACAGGTCTCCATGAGTATTTAACATGTTTAACAAGAAGACTCACGCTACATCTTTTTGACCATAGCTCAATTAGGTTTCATTTAAATACACATGGAGTCCTACCGGAACCTATTATCAACATACTTGTTGACAATACAAATATAATAGTATCGTCTAAATTTTTAAAAAAAGCTAGAAATAATGAAACCCTTATTAATAAAAACACAAAAAGAGCACTTAGTAATATCAACTATGAACATGGACCCAATATGCTGACGGTGTTTTGAAAATAAAATATTCTATAATACTAAACGCGTACATACAATAACCCATTTCCAATTAATATTAAATATATTCCATCCTTGAATATGGCTAAATATATAGACGAAAGCTATTAGAAAAATAAAACATTTGGTCAATTTTGTATAATTTATCTACCGAAAAGAAAAAATTATAAGATCATGTGAGAAATTATATAAAAAACTTAATTAAAGCACCTTGTCTGTCATAATTAATGAAGCTTGAATGAAAGAAGGATTTCTGCCTAAATACACGACATCTACAAACAACAGCCACCTGCGTTAATGCAAAGCTCTTCAGTAAAAGGAATGGAGCACTCCTACTGATTGACATTTCTGTACATTCGTAAAAACAATACGCTTGATTTAGCTGCCTCATTCTGTCGAATGAACATAGCTCGGTAGTAGAAAATCTGACTGACACCAAATCAGATGTGTTTCAATCCTTGGTTGAAGCATTCGGATGACTAGTTGCACTGAAGATGTGAAAGAAGACTGTCTGTGAATGATATATATATATATATATATATATATATATATATATATGATAAAAATATAGTATGAAGCCTATTTCATAATCTTCAGGTCATCTTCAGTATGAAACAGATTGGTATTGCTTAGTGTGACTTCAACTGTCTACTCATATATATATATATATATATATATGTGTGTGTGTGTGTGTGTGTGTGTCTGTGTGTGTGTGTGTGTCTGTGTGTGACAATGTGGTAAACGTTTGCCTCTGTGTCACACATCATTCCACCAAAGCTGTCCTTTTTAAGCAATTCACCCCAAGCAAAGCGGGAGTGGCATCGGTACGCAAGGAGATACAGAGAGTGTATGTAAGGTAAAAGACTGGCTATAGGGGACTGAGGAAAGGATAAAAAGAGGAACGAAGGAGCATAAATGCAACAGGACTTGTCGATTGGCATTGCATTTAAATTTTTGAAGATTATAGTTATCAGGGAAGCAAGTAAGAGGAAGGGAGTTACAATGTCGAGAAGTGCGAGAGAAGACGCTGTAGCATGGCACTAGCTTAAATTCATGCAGTGAAATATAAATATTTATCTACCTATATATATATATATATATATATATATATATATATATATATATATATACAAGTATAGGATTGGTGTATACATTCAACACTATCACTTGATAAGACACCAGAAGTGGTGAAACGAAATGGTTATTTTTGTAGTGATTTTATAACATATTTATGTTATAATTTTCGAATAAATAATTATATATATATATATATATATATATATATATATATATATATATAATGTGTGTGTGTCCGCGTGTTAGGCCGGTTGATAATTATTCAATCTTTAATGAAATAATAAACAGGGATAGTAACTCTCATATCCTGACATTATTAAATGGAACACTTCTCAGTTAAATCACTAGTACACATATTAAACTTCGAAGACAGACTAATCACAAATGTCCACGAATGACAAATGGAACCTGGTCTACACGGCAACACTGCGCCATCTAGCGTAAACTTCCTTTAAACTTAATAAGTCAGTATCGAAGGATTTGCGGACTTACGTGTATATGGATTTTTGTCCTTGTTTGGTGTGAGTAACCCGCCCAAAAGTTTTTGGAAGTATTTTTGATAAACTATTTTATATATATATATATATATATATATATATATATATATATCCAAGACAGCTTACTCCCTGCTTATTGATTTTTAAACACACAAACTTGCATATATCTCTATATACACGATGTGTCTGATATGTGTTTATACATAAATACACGCACACAGACGATATATATATATATATATATATATATATATATATATATATATATATATATATGTATATGTGTGTGTGTGTGTCTGTGCTCGTGTCTGTGCGTGTTTTGCGTGTGTGTGTATGTGTATGTAAGTATAAGAGACGGTGAAACAGGCGGATGAGAATGGGTGAATGCCTGTTCTACTGAACTCAAAGACCTACGCTTGATTTTTCTTGCTTTCAAATCTGAAACTTCAACATCGATCGTTATTTTTAAGGGTTCAGTGAATTTTCCACCATCGCAAAATCTTTCTTGCCATAACAACATTTGCTTATGTCGGGAATAAAAATTCCACAAGCAACAAACACATCTTTGATTTCCAAGATCGGATAAAACCGCTCGTGTTCGTCGCCTGCCTAAGATTAAATGTCAAGATTCGTTCCCCGTCCCAGTCGCCAGACGAATCTCGGGGCGAAGTCTTTTGAAAATCCTGGTAACGTTCTGTCAAACATACAAAGGCCTTGCCTACATTCTGTTGACAATGTCATATAAATCACTTGCAGCGTCTCATGGCCAACCGTACTCCTTAACTAACAATATTATGATGCGCAAAAATATTTAAATAATAATTAACGCAAACATGACATCTATGAAATACACAGCAGAGAAGAAAGTTCACTTCGAATAAGAGATGAAAAGGATTATGTGAGTTTTAAAGATTTCAATATATATATATATATATATATATATATATATATATAACAACGTGTTTGTAAAAGTCGCAGGAGACATATCTACAGTAAAAAAGCTATAGCTTGTGCAAGTGGCAAAAGCTGCTTACCTTCTGTTGTTAGCAGCTGACGAGAGCAGGGTATAACACGTTGTATGTAGAATATATATATATATATATATATATATATATATATATATACCGGGTGTAACTGTAACTCCAAAATTGTTCAACTGTTGCATTAAGCTTTAAACATTTGCATCTTATAAATGATTAAAGATATCTTACTGGAATTCTCCGAGGTTTTTATAACACTATACATTGAGCAATAAGAATGTATCATTACACTCCCAACTTATAAGAATCGTGATGAAATAGATCATAACCGAAAATGACATGTTCATCATTAATTAGTCATAGTTAAGGATCAGAAACTCATGGGGGATTGATATAAAGTTTATATATATATATATATATATATATATATATATATATAGATATATAGATATATATAGATAGATATATAGATATATATATATCCAATTTATTCACTAACCTAACTTTTTTGTCTTTTAGTAACAAGGTGCATCACACTTTTCACATACGATTTTTATTTTCAAGTTTTTATTCACTGTTCTTTGAACTGTCATTGCTGAAACTCCTCTCTCACGTACTAAATGTTTTATGGTTTGAGTTGGATCTTTTCTAATTGATCTTTTCAGTTCTAAGTTGAAATGATGATCCCTCTTTCTGTTGTGACGTCTTGATTTAGTTTTTCTCACTACTGATCCCTCTTTTTTAAAAACTTATTTACCGTTCTCTTGATGATTCTTGAAAGGACTTTGAAGATGGAAACCAGAATATGAATGTTGGTATCATTACTGAAGGCCTGAATGATTATTTTCCTCTCACTATTGTTCATTTGAGAAGACAGTGAGGCGGAAACGAAATAATTTTAACCTGTTCTATTTCTAGCTGAATAATTCAAAGGATTTTTCACGGATTCTTACGATTAATGGTGTCAAGATGGCTAAACGTCCTATCTGAAAACTTCGAAAAAAGAAACTGAATTAGTTTAGTGTTTTGACGCTGTTACACGATTAGAACACCCGTTGTACATACATATATGTATGTATATATATATTTTATTCGAAAATTGTAACATAATTATGTTATAAAATCACTACAAAATGGCTATTTTTGTAGTGATTTTATAACATATTTATGTTACAATTTTCGAATAAATTATATTTGCTCTACTCTGTATTGAGCATTCTTTTTAAAAATAGCATTTTTTGGCTATTGAATTTATTCCGTATACACCAAGCATATACTTATATATATATATATATATATATATATATATATATATATATATATATATATACATACACTACTCAAACATATGGATGTACTAGAAGAATCTGCAATGTTATCGATTCTAAACCTGGCATTTCGATTTCAATCTCTGTTTCATATGTGAGAAGATTGTCCTAGCATTCACCGCCAAAGAGGGGGCTGATATTACGTAAGAGTTTAGATTTGCTTTCTTTGTTTCTAACGAATTTTTCTTGCTTCTTAATACTTGCCTCGTTTGTCTTCGGATTTCGGTGTCACGTTTTCCGTCTTCCGTTTAAACACTTCCAAGCCATTTCAATGTTTGTACTTACTTGATTTTGGTGTCTCCAATATATCATTCGCATCTTGGGCTGTTCTTTTTTTTCAACAGCGATGCATATTGTTTTGATACAGATGCTGTTTGGCACACGCTGAGAAAGTTTTTTAATCGAGTGTTATTTCATCATTGCTATTGTTATTGCATTAATTTTTCTTCTTTCTTAATACTTTGCTTACCTTTTGGAAGGCATCTTTCGCTATCTCAATGCACCTTCGGATTTCGGTGTCACATTCTCCGTCTTCTCTTAAAACACTTCCAAGCCGTTTGAATGTTTGTAATCCAATAGTATCTCCAATTTGTCATTCGCATCTTGGGCTGTCCCTTTTCTCAAAAGCGATGCATACTGTTTCGTTACAAATGCAGTCTGGCACACGCTGACAGATTCTCTTTTCTAATAATCGAGTGTTATTTCAGTATTGCTATTGTCATTACATTAAATTTTCTTTTTTCTTAATACTTTACTTACCTTTTGGAAGGCATCTTTTGGTATCCCAATGCGCCTTCGGATTTCGGTGTCACATTCTCCGTCTTCTGTTAAAACACTTCCAAGCCGTTTAAATGTTTGTAATCCAACATTATCTCCAATTTGTCATTTGCCTCATAGGCTGTTCCTTTTCTCAACAACCATACATAACCTTTTCTACAAATGCAGTCTGGCACACGCTAAGGGAGACTCTTCTCCAAAAATCGAGTATTATTTCATTCTTACTGTTGTTATTACTGTACTTATTGTTGTAATTATTTTATAAATTTTACGATTATTGTTGTTATTATTAATTTTTATTGATATTAATGTAGTTATAGTCGTTGTTATTGCCATTATTTGTTTACGGCCATATCACGTTAAATCATCGGTTTCCGTACGATCACCGAAGTTCAACAACGTTGAGCTTTGTGAGTACCTATCTAGCTTAAATAACAGGTGCTTTAAATTTCAATGTGTAGGTGGTGTAATGGATAATGGCTCGGAATTATTCATCGATGAGCCGATTACCAGTTCCAGATGTGTTCATCATATTCACTTATGTACAAATACCTTTGGGAAAGGTATGAATCTACCTCTCCCCATCTCCCCCTCCAGGTATGGGTTAATTACTTGTATCACTGAATCATTATTATCTCCCCATCCTCAAAAAATTCTTATAATCTAAGAACTATTTTCTGTCTTACTGGCTTTAAATAACCTTCAAAGTATTTATAAGCCGTAGAAAACGAATCAATCATCAACATACTGTTACTATTATTGTTACTGCTTTTATCTGGTGAAATTCGAGTGACCTGTTATGGTCGCAGGCCTGGGCAATGTTATATGGAGGCCGGGTACAGCCCAAACTACATTCCTCCCACCCTTCGGTTTGTAGCGACAAGAATCAAAGGAATACAGAGCATTTCTGGGACGATATTGCCTTAAAGATGTCAGTGTTGACAACCAACTGCCTTCGAAGCTCCACCCCGTGTTTTCTGGCTGGATTTACTTGAATAGCCTTTTCCGTGTTTGGATATTACCTCAAGACAGCGGAGGTTTAAAATCATGATTTTCCCTTCCCCTGGGTCTACCTTCCTGTGTAGTCCACCCAGGGGAAATGGAAAACTCGAAGCAGCTGGTTATGAGGCGCCAGTTGTCCACCTTAGACAATTCCCCTGCTTGGAGCTGGTTATTGTTATTTTATTATTGCTATTATTGTTGTTATTGCTCTCATTATTAGGATTATTTTATTATTGCTATTATTTTTAGTGTTTGTGTTGTCTTTATTATTATCGTTATCTTTATTGTTTTTATTGCCCTTCTTCTTCTTCTTCTTCTTCTTCTTCTGTAGACATACGAATAAATATTTGAACATTATTGAGATAGTCTACCTACGGACCATATTATGTTGTTTTTATCGCATACAATTACGAGTGTTGTTTACAACAATTGTTCATATTGACAAAGACGATGCGGAAATACGTTTCTTTCCGAATTATCGACGACGTCAACTGGAATGAAAAAAAAAGACGTCCAAACGATAGCATTATACTACAGATGAACGGACCTGCTTGTGGCGTCTTTTCTCTTTTGTATCAGCATTTTACTTACGCCATCTCAACAAATGCACACTGGTTGTAGCTTACCATGGAATTTCTTTTCGATACTAGATCAGCTGCGCAAGATCAGTGCAAACATTAGAATTTCAAACACTGATTTTCTAAGCAAGCCACGCGGAAGGTTAGCTTCATACTTTCTACAATTCAAATCCCTATTTTACCTTATCAAGCCTGCTCTGTAACAAGATGGATGACCTCTTGAGAAGAAGATAGGAAGTGTAATGGATAGTGGCTAGGAATTTTTAATCGGAGAATCGAGTTCCAAATCCAGTTGGGTTCGTTATCTTCTCCTACATACAAATACACTTGTAAAAGGTTTGAATCCACCTCTTTTTCTTCCTGCAATGGGTTAACTAGTAATACTTATATCACTAAAATCATTATCATCTCTTTTGAGATGTTGGACGGATTTGCTTGTCGCTTTTGCTATGTCAAGCGAAAGCTTGTTATCACTTACTTGCTATTCACTTTCTTCGTAGACGTCAGTACTGGTAGTAACGCCTTCCAATAATATCCGCACTAGTAATACTTGTTCAAGTAGTAATTGTCAAATAGTATAATGATCAGAAGAGAATCGTAATCCGTATAGTAGTAGAGAGAGTGAACATATAGCAATAGTGGATAGACAAAAAGAGTGAACAGTGATTGTATAGTCATCAAGCTACTTCCTACTTATTCACTTCCTTTATGATCACGTGATCTACTTAATAATGGAATTACCAGTGTTACTCATTGGTGACCTAGTTTCAAACCACCGTGTCAGCTACGACACTTACTCTTATACAACAATCTCCTGAGAAAAATCAAATCAAATTGCGGATAAAATATTTAAATATCGACATTAAATGTGTTGATGTGCCGCTAAACAAAACAAACAAGTATTTCACCTTATACTGTAGTCTAAAATAATTAGGAGTAATTTTGTCAAAATATATTACCTGCAATTCGGAAATCCGTACACGGATTTCCGCAGCCATGGCAGCGATGGCCAAATTGATAAGAATATGGAGAAGCAAAGTCAGCTTTCAAAAAAAAGTACAGACTGTACAGATCGCTGGTAGTCTCCATTCTCCTATATGGATGTGAAACGTAGACATTGTTGGCAGATACAGAGAGAAGGATCCAAGCGTTTGAGAAGAAATGCATGAGAAAACTCCCTGGCATTTTCTATTGGGAACAAAAGACCAAATGAGTTTATGTGGAAAAGGGTTGAAAGTTTTGTGGGTCACCATGAACCTCTTCTCGCCACTGTCAAACAGAGAAAAATGGCGTGGTTTGGACACATTAGCAGGCACGACAGCCTGTGCAAAATCATCATACAAGACACCGTTGAAGGTGAACGTAGGAGAGGACGCCAACATAAAAACTGGTTGGACAATGTCAAACACTGAACAGGTATGACTGTACCAGAATTGCTGATCGCTGTCGTTGATAGACCGTTGTGGAAAAGATTTAGTGTGGCCTCTGCATTCGGATCCCCCCGCCCAGCTACGATTACAAAAGTCAAGGGATGATGATGATGATGATGATGATGATGTAGCAGTAAGTTAATCAAATATTTATTTTCCCTTGGGGTGGTGGTCAGGTGGAAATTAGAGAAAAAAAAAAGGTTATATACATAGCAATTCTTTTTTTTAAATTCAGTTTTCTCTCAGGCCAGCCGCACGTTTTACCTAATATAGAATCTAAATTGTTAGCCCCATAAAATGTCATTTTTTTCATTTTTAATAATAAAGAAGAATGGAAAATATTTGTCTCGCCTAATATATATATATATATATATATATATATATATATATATATATATCCTGTAATCTATCTCAATCTGTTGACGTCGATATATGTCCAAACTATCCGATTTTATTCTTAAAGTTAATGTTTTCACAATGAAATTAGTATTGACTAATTGATATTGATAAAATATACAATATAGATCTATATTTTAAATATAACATCTGGTTTTAAATATTTCCAATAAGAAAGAAAGAAAGAAAGAAAGAAAGAAAGAAAGAAAGAAAAAAGAATGAAAAAAAAATGAATAAAAAAACGTGAGAAGAATAATAAAAAAAAAATTAGATGAGAAACAGCAAGGCGAGAATAAAAAAAAAGAAAGAAAATCAATTTATAACAAGAGAATAAAAAGCCTGGGGAAAAAGAAAAATATTAAAAGATAAAAAGAAAGACAGACATAAAAATAGAAAGAAAGAAAAACAAATCATGACAAAAGAAGAGAAATCTCAAAAGATAAATAAAATATCAGAAAATAAAAAAAGAAAGACGGTAGTCGATGAAAAATCTATAAAAAAGAAAAGCATTAGATTTTAACGAAAGAAATAAAGAAACAAAGCAAATAAACAGGAAGAAAGAAAAGACGAAGACAGTAAATTAAGAAAGAAAAGAAAGAAATATAACTGAAGAGAAAAAAAGAACCTATAAAGAAAAAAATGTCTAAGATTTTTATTAAGCAATTCTAGATTTATTGCAATTAAATACACCTAAAAGTTTATTGCTATTTATTTTGTAATTTCAGATATAAAAAATAATTGCCATTTGATTGTGAAAACGATATAAGCCAAGAATAGAAGTAACATATTGTATAGTTATTGAATAATGGAAACACAGCTTTGAGATTTGCGAAAAATGGCGGATAAAAAACACAGCACAAAAAAAAAATGAAAATATTGGTAAGATAAGAACTAGAAAAAAAATTGTCTTTAAAATGACAAAAAAGGATTTGAGAAAGAATTAAGAAACACGAAAATAGTGCTGAGGAATCGACCGTAGTCTGGATCATCGAGTCAATGTGAACAAATCCTTTCCTTCCTACGGCTACATAGAGTTTTGAATTTAAAAATGGTTGCTACCCCGTCTGTCCTGCTAGTTAACCATAGGTGGTGGAAGAAGAGATGCTTTCATAACTATCTCAAAGGTATCTGTCTATATTTCTGAGATGAGACATTGTAATTTTTTTATAATATTAGATTGATCAGACTGTCATGTTATTGTGATATTCTCCTAAGCTGGACAAGCATAGAAATAAACAACAAAATTGCAATATTAGCTCTGGTAAAAAAAAAAAAAAAAAACAGTTACTGAGACATTAACTTTATAATTCCAACACTACACTACACTACATACACTGGTGTCCTCAAGGAGACATGGATAAAAGCGTTTGCCGGATCTAGTAACTTGACCTAAAGAGTTGTGAGTTCAATACCTGGCTACGGCAGAGGTGGATAAAAACTTAATAGAGATATCCGGAAGAGGCATGGCTCGTAGAACTAAAACAGTCTACCCCGGTAGACGAAGTTACAATCACCTGAAGAAGGCCGGAGTTCATGACGGCTGAAACGTCGTGAATTAAAAATGAGGTCTTTGTCCGAACAATGGAAATAGTTTTGACCGTTGTACGCTCTGGACTTCAGATGATTGGATTTTTTTTTTGTGTGTGTGCTAAATCTATTACGTAACAGTCGCTTAGGGAGGGAGAATGAAGTAATGGGTTTCAGCTCGGGTTGAGAAATCGGGGAGCCGAGTTCGAATTCCAGTCGAGTTGAGGTCTGAATGAGTTTAAGACCCAATAGTCTCTCAAGGCACGGGGCCTTCCCGAGTGACGGGGAAACGTCCATTCATCTTGACTGGCGGTAGTTCGGTAACTGATTGACGATGATGGAATGTAAATTAGTTATTGAATGTAACCAGACAGTTTTTCACCCAGTGGGGAATTAGAGCAAAGATCGAATGAGATCAGCCACCAATCGCATCATGAGTTTTGAAGGTGCATCCAGATACCGTTGTATTATCGACATAGATATTCATAAATGAATTCCGTATACTCTTAGGTAGATCATTTTATGTAAAGTAAAAAGAGCTTTGGTCTGAGAAGTGACCCCTGAGTTTTATAGTTAAAATCGGATTTTACGACGGGAATCAAGGTTTATGCCAGTATTATAATGAAAAATCAATTATTTACATTATTCGGACTATTGTCCTCATCTTTGTCGCCATATTTGTCACAACGTTTCGGCCGGAGCGTACAACAGCTGAAACGTTGTGACAAATATGGCGACAAAATCTTCAGGTGGTTGGACTTTCGAACTGAACCCTTCGCTCACATATAGACAGACTGTTCTAGTTCCACGTGCCATGTTTGATGGATGTCAGTTATCAGTTATCGCCTGCTAATTTCCCTCTGAAAGTTCTCCACTGCCTTAACCGGGTACTGAACTCAAACTCTTTTGGGTGTTGTCACTGGATCTAACCAACGCCTTTATCCACTGTGCCATGTGTCCTTGAGGGTATGAATTTCTGGGTATTATAAACCTAATGTCCTCAGCAATCATTTTTACCAGTGCTCATATTGCAATTTTGCTATTATCATTGCATGTTATTTACCAGAGCTCAGAAGTATAGACAGACTTTGAAAAATCTATTTTTTCATAGTTTATTTATCCATATCACTTTCAATCTCTTCATAACTATTTATATCCAGCTGTCTATCTATCTATCTATCTATCTATCTATCTATCTATCTATCTATCTGTCGGTCGATCGATCGATCTATCAATATGGAATTGTTCTCACTGTCTGCCTGACTGTACGTTTGTGCCTTTACCCACATATATCCACACACGCGCGCGCTCACAGTCCTATGCCCTCTTTTAAATATAGAAATACACTATTCTCTCCAACGATTCTAAATGCTTATTCCATTTCAACGGAATCGACACTGCCCGGGGGTTATGTTCCCAGCCACAGATGGCTAACCTATCTTTGTGTGCACTGCCCCCAGGGGCAATTTTGATTCTCCTCGTTGATTCCTCCCTACTTTCACAAACACATGCGTTAAACTCTCATTTATCCGTGATAATGATCTAATTCTTCAATTAATTAACTTAGTTATGATCAGGATCGTCATCGTTATTCTATACCCTTCCTCTTTTATGGTATTTTTCTACCTGAAAGAATTCGCCGAGATGACAGGCGACGGGACTGGAAGCGTTAAGGTCTTTCATAATGTCGGAAACGCGAAATGAAACCAACGGTCGGCAGGTGAAATTTGTTTTCTTTTCTAATGATTGATTCTTTTTTTTTTTTTTTGGTCGCGCAATCGAGATGGAAAAGGCGGTTCTAAGAATTGTTTATCTGGACAGTTCTCTGGTTGGGGTGTGGACGGCCGAGTGAATAGCATCGGCGAATGGGGTTCGAACTCACATTCACTTGAACTCTATTCTATTGTCCACCAGCTGACTCCTTTATTGCCATGTCACATCCACGTAGTCGAATCCACTTCATTTCTCCTGTATTCCAAATATAAGAAGAAATTTAACTCAGGCACCTTGTTGCCAAGAACTGATTCTTTTCACCTGACGAGTTACCATTATTTACCTGGGACTAATATTCTCAATTTTGGTATTTTTATTATTACAATGTTTTACAATGTTTCGGCCGATGTGGTCTCCGACCTTCATCAAGTTCTTGTCTATCCGAGTAACCTTCAAGGAACTTCGAACTAAACCTTTTATTTCCTCTGAGAAGGTAGACTCTTCTCAATCTGCTCACCACTTTACCTCGTTCTTATTTTTAGTACAGCACAGTTAGTGCTCCCCACCCACACACTGTTTCCACCGATTTCAAGTCACACTGCTATGCCCAGGGTTTGAACTCAGTACTTCTGCTTCATCAGATCCACAAATTAAAGCTTTAATCCTCTAAGTTATTTCACAAGCAGTAAAACGGAAACTACTTCTCTGTGGAACATGCTACTCCCACGTGGATGCTTTCCTGAATACTAGAATCTTAACCCCTTCAATTCAAGAGTCAGCTGTTATCTATCCGCTTTATCTTTATACTCTTCATTTCTTATCACCTCTTCCTTCATTCATATCACACAACTCATTCATTATAACAATTTTAACAGTTACGCTCTACATTGAGTGGCTCTCGAATTTTGTATTTGATGAACTTAGGTATAAGAAAATTCGCATTAATGACTTGAGTAAAAGCATAAAGCAATTTTTTGCACAACAACCTACAGGCTTCTTTTTTTATTCTTGATGATATTCAGCCTGTACAAAGCACAAGAGACACTCGAGGTAGAGGGTAACTGAGTACGAGACACAGTTTATGGGAATATATAGTAAAGATAACAGTTAACCCCATACAAAGTTAAGTAATAATCTAGGAAGCATCCTCTTGAAAGTCGGTCCCACAAAGGAACAGTTCGTGGGAAGAAGTAGTTAGTGGAATTTGCATCTTACCAGTGCAATACGAAGAGAATGGCGGTTGTTTGCTACAATATGCGTGGCATGGCGAGTTTTAGCCGTGAAGGTTAGAACTGGTGGAATGAATGTCGTTCGTCTGAACACTTTCCATGGAAATAGCGATAGAGCAGCGGGAGGCTTGCGACGTTTTTCGACTGTGGGAAAGAGGTTGTAGGATGGGAAACAATTCGCCATCCACAAAGACACGTGAACGCTTTCAGACTCTAGGAAAGACTTGAAGGCTCCTGCCCATATATGTCAACAGTACTCCATTTTCTGATCTGGCTCTTGTAAAGGTAGAGAATAGCCGAAGGAGTCAGGTACTTACTGGAGCGGTTCAGGGAACCGATCATTTTTCCAGCATCTTTAGCAATGGATTGTATGGACGAGTTCTACTTAAGATCCTAACAGGCGCTCAAGACGTTATGCTAAGGTGATATACCGAGACATCTCACTGCAGTGTAAAGGTTATCACCATAATCTCACTGATAATTATATAATGTTCTTTTCTCAGTGGATGACGCCCAATTATAAACTAATCTTATTTAATATCTATATGTTGTAGTGTCAGGCGTGTTTTATTTCATAAAACCCGGTTTCTTTGAAGGTTTCTTCCATCCTTCCTCTCAGACAAATCGATAACAATATTTTATGTCGTTTTTTGTTTGTTTTGTTTTGTTTTTTACTATATTCGACGTAGCTTAACTGATAAAGAAGTCACAATGAGAATATTGCATTTACTTATCTTTGTGAAATACGAAGGGAACAAGCGTGGTTCGCTAAAACAATGTGCGTGGCCTGAGGGGACTTAGCCGTGGAGGTTAGAACTGACGAAACTAAACAACGTAGTTAGTCTGAACACTTTCCATGGAATTAGCGATAGAGCAGCATGAGGCTTGTGACTTATTGTCTCTGGGGAAAGAAGTTGTAGCGTGGGAAAATAATTCGTCATTCACAAAGACGAGGATACGCTTTTAAAGGATTATTTGGTATAGTTCTTTCTTTTCGATTCTGTACCACAATATTCGAAGAAATGTGGTCGACGCCAAGATTCATAGGCCTCACTCGCTCAAAGCCATTTTTCGCCATTAATCTTATAAAGGAGATGCGTACAGCTGACAGTTTTGTTATTTCTGAACGGGTTTGACGCCATGTATGACATCGGCATGAAAGTCGAGATGAAGAGTACGCAGATAAAGGTGAGAACTGCTAAAACGCTGCGAGTGTAACAACCATGATGAAGGCACTAATTCGGCTGAAGCAATGTACAACAATGGTAATTGGTCATCTCAGAAATTCAGACTGAACGAATGTACAGGGTGCGATGGATAAATTGTCGTCTAAATGATGCCAGAAAAATAACGCTGACCTCATTTTCACGGGTGAACAGGATGCGATGGATAAATTGTCGTCTAAATGATGCCAGAAAAATAATACTGACCTCATTTTGACAGGTGAACAGCGTGCGATGGATAAATTGTCGTCTAAATCATGCTAGAAAAATGATACTAACATCTCATTTTCACATGTGAACAGCGTGCGATGGATAAATTGTCGTCTAAAGAATGCAAAAAAAAAAAAAAAAAATGAAAACATCACTGACATCTCATATTAATAGATATATTTACCAAAATTACATAATAATATCTTGAAATACAAAAGAGTAAATTCATTCAATAAAATCGCCATTGGCTTCGACCACGGCCTCCAGCAGCCACTGTATTGATCGGGGCAGCACTACCTCCTCAATTCACTTGATGTAAGCCTCCGATTACTTGATGTAAGTTCTTTTCTTATCAGAACGATCAGAGTGAGTTTTCCGAGCTTCCGTACCTTCGGCATCACCATTACACTCATCCTACTCTTTCCGAATCCTCTGCACCACTGTGGTCAGATTGACATCCAAACACTCTGAAATGTTCGTATTGGAGCTTCCGGTGCGAATGCAAATTAGTGCAGCATGCCGTTTCCAAATTTCTTGCGGAGTGAATTGCGTCATGGTGCTTTCTTTCTCACAGATGATGCCCAACTGTCCCTACTATATTGTACAGCCGACAAAATGAAAAACAATGCGCATGCGCGAAATTAAATATATAAAATGTCGACAATGTACTCATCGCAGCCTGTATAAAATTTTTTTAACATCTGTTAATTCTTCAATAACTCAATCGAAGTAAATGACCACCGATTGAATGTGTATTACAAACTGATTAGATTTTATTTTGTAAATTTAAATTTCAATATTATTTTTGAGACTCCATTTTCTGATTCAGTGAAGCAAATGAAGAAACAAGCAAAATGTTTCTTTCGATCAAAGCATGGATGATGAGATTTAATCAGTAAAATAGATCTTTCCTCCTGGACAAGTTTTATTGCTCACTTCGAAGGAAAAGATGAAACCTGAGAACTTCTGACAAAAAAAGAACTTACTTTTCCACACACAATTCAAATCAGTAACGAATTGGAAAGGAATTAGTCATTTATCACTCTTTTCGCGTATTCATCAGTTTTTGCTTCGTCTTTCTATCGATGTAAATTTCAATCAGTTCGTATGCATATCAGCCTGCTCTTGAAGTATTTCATTCATATCTGTCACATTCTGTCCATATCTATCTATCTATCTATCTATACTAATAGTAATACTCGTTTGTAAAAAACCTCGGATAGTACAATTTGAAGATATCTCAAAATAAATGGGTAACCGAGAAAAAATTGGAAATAAAACTTAGTTAGGTTTTCCGGGCTCTTCAGTATCTATCTATCTAAATATATATATATATATATATATATATATATATATATATATATCATTTTAAATATCTGTCTATATTTATATATATGTCTGTGTGTGTGTGCACGTGTGTGCATGTGCGTGTGTGCGCGAGCGTGCGCGTGTGTGTGTGTGTGTGTGTGTGTGTGTTCAGGACGACTTATCACCGTCAACTCAACACCGACGACTCAACACCG
>CAHIKZ030001583.1:187500-205000 GCA_903632075.3 Acanthosepion pharaonis
TGGTTGCAGCATCGCTCGATAATTATTCGAAGAATTATTCATTTTTATCTGCAGCATTCGTTAAGAAACTTATTAAAAAATCAATAATCATTAAAACCGCTACATTTAATAAAACTTCAGAATAATATTATGAGTTAATTGTTCTCTGAGGAGTTGCGATAAAAAGTAACGGAAATTAGGATGAAAGACGTTTTTTACAATAATATTGACAAGGCCCAAGTTCGACTCAAGGTAGAGTCTTAAAGAAATAGTAGTAAGGAGTAAAATTTAGGAGGAGAAAGATAACGATTAACCTTAGACTTAAACGGATTAAGAATGTAGTAATCGATGAAGCATAATCTTTGGGGTCGGTTCGACAAAGCAGCCGTTCGTGGAAAGAATATGCTCGAGTGGAACTTAGGTCTCACTAATGGCATACAACGGGAATGACGGTCGTTCACAACTATATGCGTGGTGTGACGGGTCTTGGCCATGAGGGTTAGAACTGGTGGAACTAAGGAATGTTGTTCGTCTGAGTATTTTCCATGGAAATAGCGACAGAGCAGCGCTTGGCTTGCGACATTTTGTCTGTGATAAAGGGGTTGTTGGGTGGAAGAATAATTCATCACCCACAAGGACGCGGAGACGCTTTTGGACCCTATCGAGACTGGAAAGTGAAGACTGTGCAGCTCCTGCTCATATAGTTCAGCAGATTCTTGTAAAGATATATAACGGAAATCAGTTATTTACTAGGGCGGTACTGGTATATATCGTATGTAGAAGTTCCATTTGAGATTTGGGTTGGATTTTCGATATAGGCGATCAAGATACAGTGCGTCCCTGAGAGAAAACCCGTTTTTCTAGTTAGGCGATAATTCAGGGTCCTTTCGGTGATTATGGAATGTCACTAGTTTTGTTTTCGAGGGATTGAATGTGACCAGCAGGATTGTTTTTCCTCCACCGAGTTGTTAAGTCTACGCAAGCGGAGAATACAGCTAAAAGGTTTTGGTCATCTAGAGTTTTTGAAGTACAATTCGATATCGTTGCATCAGCAGCAGATATTCACAAAAGATGGGAAAAAAGAGTAATGATTTAAAATGCTCCATTTAATAAAAAAAAGATAATCTTCTTCTTCTTCTTCTTCTTCTTCTATAGAGTGTGTGTGACTGTGTTTGTGTGTACAGTATACCTTAAGACATCGAAACAAATATACATCTTTGCAGTACTTCTTTGTCTGTATGTAACAAATTATAATAAATAACTATTGCTCTACTCTTGGTATTGTGCCATCTTTTAAATTTAATGTTTTGAACGTTTGAATTTATATTATTTTCGTTGTCATTACATTTGGATATATATATATATATTTGTGTGTGTGTGTGTGTGAGTATATATATATATATATATATATATATATATATATACCCAAATAAATATAAACAGTATATATATATATATATATATATATATATATATATATATATATATATATATATATAAAAAATCAAAAAAAAATGGCGATATATATATATATATATATATGTGTGTGTGTGTGTGTGTGTGTGTGTGTGTCCAATAATCAAAAACATTATTTTTAAAAAAAAGAAAGGAATACAGAGTAGAGCAAATATTTTTTTTTTAAAATTATAATATAAACATCTTATAACATTAAAAAATAGCCATTTTGTTTCAATACTTCTGGTGTCTTCTCAGGTGATCAAAATATATATATATATATATATATATATATATATATATATATATATATATATATATATATATATATATATATATATATATATATATATATATATATATATATATATATATATATATATATATATATTTTTATATATATATATATATATATATATATATATCTTTCATGCACATTTATATAGAATACAATGCACAAGGTGCTTTGATTTAGTTTTGTATACAATTTCTCATGTGATAATAATTTTTTTTTTTTTGGATGATAAGTTATATAAAAACTGTCCCATTGTTATTTTTACCCAAGCGCTTTTTTATACATTTAGCCATTTTCAAGGTTGAAATATATTAACTGTTAACAAAAATTGAAATGAGCATGAAAGGAGGATTGCTGGCTAAACACACACATATACACACACTTACATATATATATATATATATATATATATATATACACAGGGAGCGATGGATAAATTGTCGTCCAAATTACACAAAAATGAAAATATCACTGGCATCTTATTTTGACATATACATTTACCAAAATTACACTAAAATATCTTGAAATACTAAAGACTAAATTTATTCAATAAAATCGCCATTGGCTTCAACTGCAACCTCCAGATGATTTCGGAATCTCCTGCATCTCTTCTGGACGCTCTCCTTATTTTAGTTGGTGAATGCTGCCATAATCCTTGCCTTTAGTTTATCTTTGGTGTTACAAGGAATGTTGTTGGTCTGTCACTCAACTGTACCCCTACATAGAATAATCAAGGGGTTTGCTGTCTGAGGAGTTGAGTGGCTACATGTAAGGAGTGATGAGGTCGCAGAAATTGTCTAGTAGCCATGACAGGGTCCTCCTGCTTGTGTAGCATGGTGCAGGGTCTTGTTGCCAGGCATAGGTACTTCCAGCATCCACCCTCTTGACCTGAGGCAGCACTACCACCTCGAGGTGCATGACGTAGACCTTCGTGTTCGGTCTGAGCACCTCATCAGCAAATTCGGTCGTTCTTTTCTTATCAGAACGATTAGAGTGGGTTTTCCGAGCTACCGTACCTTCGTAATCATCATTAGACTCATTCAAATCTTTCCGATAAATCTGCACATTCTTCAAATTGATGCCCAAACACTCTGATATTGGACATTCCGGTGCAAGTGCCTAGCAATACAACATGCCGTTTCCAAATTTCTGGCGGAGGGAATTGCGTCATGGTTCTCTTTTTTTTTTCACAAACGGTGACTCTACTGTACTGTGCAGTCGAGAAAATCAAAACCAAACAAGGCGCATGCGCGATATTGAACATATAGAATAGCGAAAATTTACCCATCGCACCCTGTTTCGATCGAGTCCATACGAGTTCCGATCAAAAAGTATCGGGACTGTTGCTATAGTAACGGAGCTAAAGGACGCGGTGTGAAGCTACTTTGCACTAACTGACCTTGAGCCTGCGCAAAGATTATAACGTTCTCACTCACTTCCGTAATTGGGAGCAGTGTTAGGAAGGAAAGTGGGTATATTGTTTTTTGGCCAAAGCACGTCATTCCCCAAGTCCAGCAACCACCTTATTCCCTAGATATCACCCTTTGCGATATTTTTCTGCTTCAAAAATCAAATCCCACTTGAAAGGAACAAGATTTCAAGACGTCGAAAAATCCCAGAGAATGCCACGAATCAGCTGCTCCCTATTCCCACAAAGGATTTGCAGAAATGTTTCCATCAATGGAAATGACACTGAATAAAGTGTGTGGCTTCAGAAATGGACGACTTCAAAAGAGATTAAATGCCGAAGAGATATGTTTTAGAGTTTTTTAACACCAGTTCCGTTATGTTTAATTATACATATATATAAAAGGTACGGTGGAGTAATGGATATCAGCTTGGATTGAGGAATCGCAGAGCCGAGTTCGAATTCCAGTCGAATCCATTACTCACGTGCTAATACCCTTGGGAAAGGTATGAATCCTCTTCTTCTCCCTCCTGAGAAAAATGAGTAAAATAGCAGGACAGACAGTTCTATAGCCTTGGATGGCAACTGGTCTAGGAGAAGGACATGTCTGAATTCAAAACCTGCGGAGGGTCGTTTGGGAACCTTGTGGCACTCAGTGCACCAGGTCTCTGTATTCGTCCCTTCAAAAAGTGTGGATGGTCCTGCACGAGGCCTTCACCACTATAATCAAATCTCATGTGTCGTTGTCGGGCTGTCGGTTTCCTGGAAACTGATCTGCTTGACCCTCATACGTCGAAATCGAGGGGGGAGTCGACTATATAAAAAATGATTCTCTATACACTTAAGGACATATTATGGTGCCAAAAACTATTTTTCGCTGTGACTGACCAGAAGACGTGCGCACATGAATGCCACCATTCGCTTTGAAATGGATACCCCGACCCTACCTCGGCTTGACCTCGCTCCGATAGTGACTGATATGTGGATAAAAATTAACTCTTAGGCCACTCATCAAAATGGACGTCCCAGCCGTTTCCATAGTAATTAATTTTGCGAATGAATATGCTTATAAAGATGCGTAAATTTCAAGATTGGTTATTCCTAAATTTTCGCTTGAGGATGAAACAGGGGTTGATACTTTAATTCAATTTAATTTTAATTATATTGAGTGTTTCAGCTCTCGTTTTTGAAACATGAGAACTCTTATGTAGCGAAGGAATCACATTTTTAAAAACATAGTTATAATATATATATATATATATATATAATAAAATATAGTTTTAAGATTCTATATTTACAGGTTAAAGTGCTCAATATAAGAGATAGGTATTATTTAAATGGAAAAGATGGATATTGAATATATATATATATATATATATATATATATATATATATATATATAAAGAGAGAGAGAGAGTGTGTGTGTGTGTGTGTGTGTGTGAGTATGTGTGTGTGACAGAGAGAAAGATAGAACCACCTAATAAATTCATACCCTGTCACGTGGTTATTAAGATGAAATGATATGAAATTTTAAGTATACAATGTATGTTTTTAATATTTACCATCGTGGCATTAGGATGGAAGCAAATTGTCTTAATTTCAGTTGCTCTTCATTCCAAATATGGTGGTGTCGACAATTTAAAAAAAAACCTGCAGGATAATTTTTTTTTTTTTTTCAGATTATTTTTATGTATTTTTGTGCTGAATTCAAAAATTAAAAAAAAAAGATGTTTCTTCTTCCTGTAAACATTTTTGCAATGCTCTGTTTTTTTTTCTTTTTTTTAATTTCGATATAAATTCGCACGATGCATATGAATATTTTATTTCAATCTCAGTCTACATTTGAATTCAATATTATCTAATATTAAATCTATATCTGTATATTTTCTCAAAAAGCTAGAATATAAATGGAACACAGCAGTAAGTCATAACCTTAGGACACAGCAGGTTGAGCAGCTGAACTTTCTGGTTTTACATTATCCGATACATTGTTTGATGGTATATAAAGTATTGGTGAATTGTTTAAGACCTAGTTATAATCAGTTGGTGTTGGTTTTCTTTACTTCAAAATACAGAATAGTATTGCACTGTTTACGATTATATTATCGTGTCGAGTTGTGTGAACAGACGCCATATTTGTTTTGTAAGAAAAAAACACCGAGACAATGGATGAAAAAAATAAAATTATTTCACCTACTTTGGGATAAAAATTAGTGAGCGGGACAAAATGTCGGCTGCTGTCAAGAGCACTTTTTCTTTCATTTTTTTTTTTTTTTTTGTGGTCTCCTGGGTTTTGTCGCGTTTAGATTGAGGAACAAGGTCAATGGACACGAGACAAAAAAATAAGATTGTAATAGTTACTTCTCCCGCACCATTCACCTGTGGAACGGTTTATAACTCCTTAATAAAATCCAAAGAAGAATTTGCAATGATCTTGGCCCTGACCTGACACCCCGGTTTCAGTCAATTTCTCACCGCCATAACGTATCCTCCATTAACCATTTCAGGCAATTTTTTTCTGATAAACTTTGCTCCATGGTAACTTTATGAATTTCAGCGCAGTACTAAATTAATAATAATGTCTCGTTGTTTTGAATTGGTTAGACGGAAGTTATTTTTTTTTTTTTTGCAATTCTCTTGCGGTTCCATGCCTTCCAGCCAACTTTGATCGTCAAAAATGTTAATGCAATGTCAATCGTTATCTACTGTCTTCCTGATTACTCATCTTTTCTTGTTCTCATTCCTTAATAATGTTTTTTTTTTATTCTTATTATTTTACACTCATTAAACGCTTATGTCTTAGCGGCTTTATTGCCTTGCTTGGGGTGAAATGATAAAAAATACGTTCTTCAAACATTTAAATGCAACGTCAATCGTCATCTTCGATCGCCTTAGATCCTTTTTTCTTTTTAAATTGTCCTTTCTCCTCAGCAGTGTTGGCTCAGTCACTTTCACTCTCAGTAACATCTTACTGGCTTTATCACCTTCCTTGAGATGAAATGGTAAAAAATCTATCTACATTGACAATTAAGATTTTGCTATTCCACATCCTTTTATTATCATCGTGACATATATATATATATATATATATATATATATATATATATATATATATATATATATATATATATATTGAGGAACTAAGACAATGGATAAAAAGAACAAAAGGAAGTTTGGTGGCGTAATAATATGAAGGAATTAGAAAAATAATAATGTGAGGGGATCTAAAAAATATATGACGAAATCTAAAAAGCTATCATCGTAATAAATATATTTTTCCAGTAAAACTCAAGAATACAAACGAAGGAATCAAGTAGAAATCTTTTCCATCAGTAACACATGGATCTGATGTACTAATTACAACGCCACATGCATATCCTGATGATATAAAATTCTCTCAAAACAATGAATAATTTATTCGAATTGACCTGTAAGCCACAACCATTTACTCAAAGTAAGAGACCTCTGTATTCTCACAAATAGCTTCGTGGTCCTTAAGGTTCAGATTAAAGGAATTGATAGGTTTGCCTATAATCCGGTTCACACTCCTCCCTAGTCTTTGGTTGTCGTTTCCGCTTCCTTCTAAAATTTACTTCAACTCTATACTTCCAACATCTCCGTCTAAACTCTGAGATTTTATGTACTAATTATTTTTCTCCTCAACAGGAGTAGATAGCTTCGCCTATTGACACGTTCACACTCCTCCCCGGCCTTTTGAACAGGATTTGAGGTGTATCCCTTGTTTCCTGTTTAGGATCGGGTTTCCGGTTCGTTGTAAAATATTTTCATTCTACTTCACTCCCATTAGCCACTCTGCGTCTGAGTGGCATTATCACCTTGATTAAGGTGAACTGATTGAAATATATATATATAGGGTGTAGATAATTTATCTTTACAATTTCAAAAAACATTACAAAAACAAATAAACAGACAAATATGTAGAATTTATTACAAAATGAGCAATAAGGATTGAAAGTTTTTTTTTTAACTAATTTAATACACCTCTATATGGGCACCATTAGTTGCACAAAGCACATCAAGACGGTAATCGATTTCTTGTCATGTTCGAAGTAGCATTGCCTCATCAATGGTGGCAATGGCATCAGTGATTTTTTGCTTTAGATCAGTGATGTCTCCTATCTTTATTCGATAAACGATATCTTTAACAACCACATATAAAGAAGTCCGGGGGGGGGATATCTGGTGAACGAGGTGTCCAGGAAATTGGGCTATCCCTTCGAATCCACCGGTCGGGAAATGTTTGATTTAGGAACTTATGAAGATTCAGTCCCCAATGATGGTTGGTTAATGGGTTGTGCCACATCAAGTGCCTTTGAAATACTTTTTTTAATTGTAAAAAGTCTTTATGGACACCATGTATATAAATAATGTCGAAGAATATTTTTTCTCGATGCCAAAATAAAGGAAATTATTTTGCAGCATGTTTCACTTTAAGAGGAGTCTTTAGCATATGGATTTTGCAGCATGTTTCACTTTAAGGGGAGTCTTTAGCATATGGATTTTGCAGCATGTTTCACCAAAGAGGAATGCTTGGTTTATGGAATTGATGAAATTCTTCTACTTTATAATTGCAAAACTTTTGTAATGACAACGACTTTCGCCTTCGTGCGCCTGTTTAGCGACGTCAGATCAAAATGAAAGCTCAGAGCTCTGTTTTTTCTCTGAAAGCAATTAATGCCTTTTTTGCTTGGTCGATGTTTTTTTCTTTTGTTATTACAATGATGTTCATACTGGGCAAGGCCCAAGAGCCACTCGAGGCAGAAGGTTACAGAGTAAGAGTTTATGGGGAAATGTTGGTAAGATAACGGTTGACATTGTTCAATGATAAGGTTATAGTGAGTGATTGGGGAAGCATCCTCTTGGGAGTCGGTTCCGCAAAGCAGAGCTTAATGGAACTTCCATCTCATCAATGGAATACTAAGGGAATTAGTGTGGTTCGCAGTTTTTCCAGGGTGGGGGTGCAGGTGAGGCGATGATGGAGTGTCCACTTTTGCGCGCAGGCCTGGATAGAATTTCTCCCTTTTTTTTTTATATAGGACTGCTGCCAATGCAACTCGCCAGCTTTCTCCGCGCCACCGGTCTTGTCCAAGCGAAGGGCAATGGTCGATAATACTTGGCACTGATGTCCACGCAGGAGTCGCTAGAATGAGGTCAGATGAAACAATAGATAGCATTTGGGTTTCCGGCTCGAGATTATATCTTCCGGCCTTTATAACCGACCCCCCCTCAACACACCATGGTTGAATTTGGCCACAAGGAAACGGAGGTTTGCAATTAGTCTTCTGTCTATTTAATGTACAGTCCTATCAGCCTAACGAGTTTAATCTACCCGATTTAAATATTATAATCCCGTCTATCGGGTGTAACAGCAAAATTGTCCTGATCGTGTAACAGCATAATTGTCCATCCCACAAAATGTTTAATATCTTTAAAAAAAAGACTAAACTAATTGAATTTCTTTTTGCCAGGTTTTCAAATATGACTTTTAACCATCTTGACACCATTTGTCGTAAGAATCCCTGCAAGACCCTTTGTGTTATTCAGCTAGAAAGATAACAATTTAAAATCGTTTTGTCAACCTCAATGTCATCCCAAATGAACAATAGTCAGAGGAAAAAGATCATTCAGACCTTCAGTAACGGTAACAACATTCATAATATGGCTTCCATCTTCAAGAGAACGGTGAATACGTTTAAAAGAGAGAACATTTGAGATGAAAACTGGAGGAGGTTACAACAAGAAGAGGGATCATTTCAACTTAGAGCTAAAGAGATCAACTAGAAAAGATCCAACTCAATCCAATTAGGTACGCGAGAGAGGAGTTTCATCTATGACAGTCCAAACATCAGTGAAAAAAGACTTGAAAATAAAATCGTACGTGAAACCTGTGGGGCAGCTTGTTATTTCAGGACATAAAGTTAGAAGGTTAGAGAGGGTGAAGGTCATCTTGAATAAGTTAGAAAATGATTCTTGAATATATATATATATATATATATATATATATATATATATATATATATATACAGTAGCGTCCAAAACTAAGGGACAAAATTTTAAAACCTAATATTTGTTAGAAATAACAACTGTGAAAAGCTGAAATTTTGACAACTGGTAGTCGCTATCATCCATAATAACATACTAAAATTTGAATCATTTGCAAAGGATAGAAAAAGAATTATAACAATTATTTATTTATTCTCAAAATAGGATCGTCCAAAAGTAAGGGACAAAATTGAGAAAAACAATGTAAACAGTATGCTATTTTCAATTTTTTTGATTTCCTCTAAAGAATAAGTCTTACTTAGTCATTTGTAAACGTTGCATCAGCCGGCACCATGGCGAAACGCCAAAAACTTGATTACTCTGTGAGACCAGCTATTGTGAAGCTACACAAGGAAAAGCACACCATTAGAGAGATTTCAGAGAAAGTGAAACGTTCCAAGAGTGTTGCAGGCAGGGTTGTTAAATCCTGCAATGATACTGGCAAAATAGTTAGTGCTTTTAAAACCGGCAGACCCCGCAAAACTTCGGCAAGAGAAGATCGAATAATGCAGCGTATGTCATTAAAGGACCGTTTTATATATATATATATATATATATATATATATATGAATATTTGAACTTAATTTAAATCCTTAACTATGATTAATTCATGATGAAAATGTCATTTTCGTTTATGATCGATTTCATCACGATTCTCCTGTTAAGATTGGAGAGTAATAACATTCTTATTGATCAATGTAGAGCCCAATAGTGTTATAAATACTACGGCGAATTCCAGTAAGATATCTTTAATCATTTCTAGGATACAACGTTTCAGAACATAATCTAGCAAATGTCTTACTGTTTTGTGGGAAGTATTTCTGGAAGGTATATATGGGAAGTATTTCTGCTGCACCCTTTTGAGTCATTCCTTATTGCTTAAAAGAAAAAGTCCGAATGTATTATAAATTCTGAAACGCGTTTTCGGTTTAACTATTAAAAATGTGTTTCCTTATTAACAGAAACCGTCAAGAAGATGCTAATATATAGAATATATAGAAATATTGTTTGTATAATACCTTTACACGTCACAAATTCTAATCATTGGTACCGTAAAAGCCACAGTGACTCAGTAATGAATAAAATGTTATTTGTTTAATATTTAATGTTTTGTTAATAATATCTGACAAGAATACAAAGACATTTTTATACGTAAATCAATTATTTGTTCATTTACAGTCTCCGAATCAGTGGTATATGGTTTCGGGTTTTTCCTCGAACATTCGATCTAGCGAGTATAAAAAGGATTCTCCCTCACCCCACTCCTCGTAGACTGGATATTTACATGACTTACTGTTATCTTGTATGTGAATATCTGTTCAGCTGGGTTTATTTATGTTAGTTGCATCCAATCACATCATTTGAGACCCGATTCTGCACTTGGAGGTTATAAGGTTACTTTTTAGGTATATTGTTCGGGCTCCTAAGCCTTTCGACGTTCTGAAGTGACACCGAATACAAAACTTACTTTCGTATCCCTTAAACTGATCAACTCCTCTTAGAGGACGGTGACAAGATTCCAATCTCTGGTACGTCCTGGAGTATATCACATGCCACAAATATTCGGAAAGTTATTGATGTGTAATTTTGTGAGTACCCTGTACATAATAGCGCAGTTACAACTTTACAAGTGCATTAGTAGTTCGGTGGCAAGGTCTCATCATTTTACATTTCAAATGGTTAGATGTAACCGTAAATTCTTTGCTAACAGTTTCTTCTGTCGCACTTCTCTCTTGTGGAACTCTCTTCTGGGTTCTTGCTTCCTAGTCAGTTTTGCCCTTCAAAAATTTAAATGCAATGTCAATCGTTATCTTCTGTCTTCCTCATTTTGGTTCTGTTATTGTCTTCTTTTATTGATAGTTTTTTTTTACATATTCTTTAACACAAGGGTCGGCCACCTACGGCACGCGTGCCACACGTGGCAGGCCAAGCAATTTCCAATGGCACGCAGCCGAAAATGATATCACAAAGACAGAAGCAATAACTACTACAAAGCAAAGAAGACAGTTATCAGTTCTAATATATACTAAAGTATATATACTATATATTACTATATAAAATATATTGTGGAACAGGTATTGATTTGTATAAAAATGCGTATGCTGTTGACACAATGAATGATTTTAAAACCCTAAGTCATCACATAGCAAAAGGTTGCCGACCCATACTCTAACATACAGTAACCCCTTTGTGTACTTGTGACTTCATTGCCTTGCTTGGGGTGAAATGATTAAAAATCAATATGGATATTTTCCGTCATTTTATGACAGAACAGTAAAACTGGTTTATAATGCATTTAATTTTTTTTATTTTCCAGTGGTATCTGCCCAAACATGGTCTGATTGGTGGGGGTATGAAGGCATATCAGGTGAGTAAATTATATTTATTGATTTTTATATATATATATATATATATATATATATATATATATATTTGTAGTCGAGTTTGTTAGAGCGTTCGCTTTCTGGCCATGAGACCCGGGTACGAATCTCACCATGGTCGATTTGTCAGGAAGGTGACTGAAAGCCATACCACGGGTTGACCCAAGCTTTTGCTGGTTATGCTAGCACGAAGTCACAAGTCATCGTGACCGAGGGTTTCAGCGTGTTCAGACTGTTGATCACAATAGCTAACGTGTTCTCTACCAGAAACTGTAACTAAGGTCCGCTCAGCATAGTTGCAGTATAAACCGCTGGTGGGTTCCGTGGTTGTTGAACAAACACAAATGTGTCTGAGCAGGCGTCTGCAATGGGGATTAGCTAGCCGCCCTAGTAGACTGGCTTCCTCGAGTATACAGTGAAGTAATAAATAACTGCTGTATGAATCGTCGAGAGTAAATCAGATTTTAAATGAAAATAATACTTAAACCAATATTACGCTCAAAGCGGTTCACACCCAATCATGTTACTTACGTTTGAGTTGCATTCCATTCACGTTGTCTGTGTTTCATTCGTTTTATTGCTTTGATTACCAGTACGACCGTTTTGTTTTCTCATAACAAGCGACGTTTGTAAAAAGACTTGTATTTTTTAAAATATTTTTTTACTGTATGCAATTCATAAGCATGACTTGAAGAACGGAGACATACTTTAGAAATATCGATAAACATTGTTACATACTGTTTCTTCTTTTCTGATTTTTTTTTCTTAAACCACGCTCCCTCTAAGTGTATAAATAATTAGAAATACCCATGAAAATTTCACGGCTTTCCTATTTTAATTTTCTGATGATTGAATGAACTTATGGCGAATTCTACGACAAAAAAATATCCGTAGAAATTTCCGTATCGCATCGTTAAATATTTGAGCTTAACAACTTCAGCAATAAAAATTATAAATATGAACGCTAGTCGTTATTTTTAGAACTAAGGGGGAACATATCGAAAGATTAAAAATTGACGTTTTCATTTCACTAAAACTGACGATAATTACTTCTATCTTTCTTTCTTTCTCTTTCGTTCTTTCATTCATTCTTTCTTTTTCTTTCCTTCTTTCATTCTTTCTTTCTTTTTATTTCGTTCTTTCATTCTTTCTTTCTTTTTCTTTCCTTCTTTCATTCTTTCTTTCTTTTCCTTTGTTTCTTTCTTTGTTTCTTTCTATAATTCATTCATTTTCTCACTGATACGAAGTAGCGTCTCTGATATGTCTTCCCCGTTGTTTCTACAAGATCAAAATGGAATAGTCCATTAATTATAGGGTATTGGCAAGAGATGCTAAACATTTCTGTCTTCTGTTCTGTTCTTTTCTCGCCTTTCTTCATTTCTTTCATATTTTTTTTTTTCACGGAAACGAAGTAGCGTCCCAGAGAGGTCTTTCTTGTCGTTCCATGCGATTAAAAAGAAATAGTCCATTATTTATAAGGTATTGGCAAGTGACGTTAAATATTTCTACCTTCTCTTCTCTTCTTTCTTTCTCTCTTTCATTCTTTCTTTCTTTCTTTCTTTCCTTCTTTCATATTTTCACTGAAACCAAGTAGCGTCTCATATTGGTCTTTCCCGTCTTTTCACGGGATCAAAACGGAATAGTCTATTATTTATTAACTATTGGCAGGATACGGTAAACATGTCTATCTTCTCTCTTTCTTTCACTGAAACCAAGTAGCGTCTCGCCAAGTAGCGTCTCGGATAGGTCTTTTCAATCTTTCCACACAATCAAAACGGAATAGTTCGTTATTTATAAGGTCTTAGAAGGAGACGCTACTATCTTCGCTTTTTTCTTACCGTAGCTGGAGAGATTTTGCAGCAATCCCCTTGAAACAGCTTCTCAACTGCTTCCAAAATACCGAAGGCGATCATCAGCGTTTTGTACTTATTGTCTAAAGCCTCACTAATACCGTGCCTAATAACAGTTGGGATATCTGCGGAAGAAATTCAGTATCGTTTGTCGCTCAGGTGATTGCGCATGTTGAGGTTATGAGCAACCTTCTTATTGATGATATCGCCAAAGATTTTCCTTATGACAATAAGGATGCTGGTGAGCCGATATTCCGACATAGGATGTGCGCTCACCTACGTTTTTGAAAAACAAAGCATATACATCAGGTAGCGGTTAAACAATCTTGCCAAAAGTGGAGTTAACTCAGGGTTAATGTACTTAAAGACAACCCCCGGGATTACATCTGAACCAGTAGCCCAGTATTTACCTTGACTCCCCATTGAGTCGAGTTGTGACACTAGGTCGGTTTTTAACATGGAGACCCGAGTATCTCTACCCGGGCCGCTGGTCTAAACTGGTTTTAGCTGGTTATAGTAATTGTCTAAAGTCGTCATAACTTGTCTAGCATCGTCATGGCCGTTCATGCCACTGCTACGGAGTGGATGTTACGGAATAAGTCCGAGAATTCAGTCCACGCAACGGGAACGCAAGGGAGGAGTGAAGGCCCCCTACACGGAAAGATACTACAATTGAAGCATCTACTTCTACAGGAAAAATAGGAGTAGGTCCTATGCTACTTCCGAAAGAAGATCTTGGAAGAAACTCCTTCTAAAAAGATTTTTGATAAGTCAAGTTTTATTGTATATAAAATAGAATTGTGGCACAAGGTCCAAACGAGGGGAATGGGTTATGGCTGGCCGGAACTTACACCTAGCTAATCCTATTCAAGGCCCATTCTCTCGTTACAATTTACCATATTCACCAAAAGAACTTATGCGTCACCATTCAATCCGCCGTATACCATAGTACCACATACACTCTGGAAACCTACAAAATACACCCCATGGCATAAAAATTTAATGAGCATAAAATTCTATATATAAAAATTTGTAAATAATACACAATGAGCAGGGAAGCGATGATACCTAAAAACAAATCAAAATATCAAAACAAATACGCAAAATAAAGATAACTGATCTTAAGTGGACCCGTCAAAAAACAAAGATTTAAGAGAGGCCGCTGTATTCTGTCTTTAGACAAAATCAAGTGGCTCTCTCGCTAAGGGAGATGGAAGGATAAAATAAATACGGCCACAGAGAAAGAAAAAAAGCTGATTCAGCCGAGATGAAAAAAGGGACCAAAAACAAACAGGGGAGCTTGGAAATCTCGACTTGGATCATAACTAAGAAGGAGCCATGAACGGGGTTGGGAACGATACTTACTCACATTAACGAGGTCCAAAAGTAGGGTCTATTCTAACCGGGAGGGGGTACACAGAAAAACTCCTCGTTGTGACTTAGGGAGACTTAAACAAAGAAAATCAAGGAGTCTTACCGGGATGTAATAGCGATATTACTTTGTGCTCCGTGAGAGTGGGGGGAGTCGGGAATGGGAAGGTCCTTTGTCATTCAACGTGGAGTTTACATGGAATTTTCATTGCGAAGAGGTTTGGAATAGTTTATTCGTCTGGAAAACTGAAAAACAAATCATTCATTTTCAGCCAGAGAGCCGGATGTCGATGGCGTAAAATAAGAGAAGAAAATTTGCCATATAATGGATATTGCTGCTCCTTAGTAAGAATCAAAACCTGGATAAATATCCAGTGCTTGAAAAGAAGTGAAAAAATCTGTGTAAAAAACATTTACACATCATTGCCGCAGTTCCTCATTAGTAAGAATTGTATCAGTTAATAATTATTATCTCAAAACAATTCTTAGAATCTAAAATTATTTTCTGGCTTTAAATAACCTGCAAATGGTTGGTTAGCAATAAAAGACAAATCAATCCTAATCTCCAAAATAGAAAAATTCACTTTTTTGATGAAAAAAACAGCATAGCATGGTGAACAAATGCCCCAAACTTAATAAAAACAAAATTTTATCATCAAAATATTTATGTCATTATTAGGAGGAAAGAACAAAGTATTTTTTAAATTATTTTTTTAATTTTTTACTCCTTTCTAACACGTTCGAATTTTTTGTTAAAATTTCGTTTTTTTACGTCAGCGATTGACGTAATAAGTACGATTAATGTTTTTGCGGTAAAAAACATTTGATTTGGAAATTCTTAAAAAAATCAACTAATTGTCAGATTGTAAGAGACTTTCATCATTTCTTCACGAATGAATGAAATTGTTTCTAATTTTTTTTAGAAAATCTTGGTAAAAAATTTTTTTTAGATATGTTACCCCTACACACACACACACACACACACACACACACACACACACACACACTTAATTATTTCCATGAAATTTCGAGAATTAAATTGTATGGCTAAAACTTGTTTTATCATATAAAAGCAGACAAACATAGGCGCACATACACGAATACACAGACATTCACGTGCGGTGTACGTGTGTACGTAATATCGTGGATGCGTAGAAATTGTATTTATATTATATATATATATATATATATATATATATATATATATATATATATATGGATATATTTTATATTGGCTATATATATATATATATATATATATATATATATATATATATATGTGTGTGTGTGTATTTTATATATAATGAAAAAACAGACCACTTTAAGGTACCATTACAATAATTTATCTCACCCAAATCCTTTTTAAAGGACTCCGGATCATCAGGTAACACTTCCAACAACGAAATGAAAGGAAAAATGGGATTAGAAATTGATGGGTAGTGTAATTTTTGTAATTTAACAGGGAGGGTGATAGTTGTAGTTAATGAGACAAGGTAGAGTATAGGGAGGGGTTAATTTCATATATCTCTTAAGCATGCTTTATATTGGGGTAGGAGGAGTGACCGAACTGTGACCTATTTAGATGGTTAATTTAACGGAAATGATATATAGGAATGGGAGGGTAGTGGGGGGAAAAGAAAAGAAAAAATGGAAAGGAGAGAGGAGACAGATGACAGTAATATAGATATATCTAAATGAGTGTTACGGCAAAGAGAGAGGGGGAGAGGGAAGTGAAACGAAAGAGGCTGTAATTTTGTTTTAACAAAATTATGTAAAATATAGATTTCAATGCTTGATAGAAATTTAGATGTCTAAAAAATGATGAATGTTATCAATTTAAACATTTAATTTTTTAAGTAAATAGTTTAGGACTTAATATAAGTTAACTACTTTTTTTTATTAGCACATTAGGGATTTAATATAAGTTAACTACTATTTTTATTAGCACATTTATCGAGATATATTAAAGAAATATTTAAAATTATAATAGTTTATTTATATTAACCTGACCAATTGTACTTTCATAATATTGTAAAAAAATTTCGGTAACAATAACATCTATATTAGTTTTACTTTAAATCTAATTTATGAATGTAATTTTCTTTATTATTATATGGGTAAACTTAATTAAGGTTTAGGTTTCATTATTTAATAATATTTAAGGGTAATATTAAAGATTTTGTTTTCTTCTTATATGTATCTCACAAACATATTCATGCAAATCCATATATACATACATCCATTTACATGTGCAAATACACACATGTTCATCCATCTTCATACATACATTACATATACACACATACATTTCTCAATCATTACCTATATTTTAACGTTTGAAATTTATTTAGATTTTAGTTTGAGTTTAAGTTAAGAGTTAAGATATAATATATATATATATATATATATATATATATATATATATAAATATAATATAATAGCTAAATTAGTTTTTTTGTGTGTGTGTGAAAACAATGGTTTAGTGATATAAATCTTGCTAATTAGCCCATAGCTTGGGGGAGGAGAGGTGGATTCATATACCAAACCCAACGATCCCACCATATAGGAACTGACCAAGATCGACATTGCTTTATTTCAGTGATCGTACAAGAACTGGTGTTTCAATGCAATGTTGCCGTAAGCTTATTTTTTTATAAATTAGTTTAAAACTTCTTCAGTCTGTAAAAGGATTTTTAGT
>CAHIKZ030001583.1:210000-235000 GCA_903632075.3 Acanthosepion pharaonis
TAATTTTCTAACATTTCTTCAACATTGTCTTTGTAAGACTATTAGCCAAAGTATCTAAACTTCAATAAAATGTCAAATTTGAAAATTTTTTAAATTTTAAAATTAGTTTAATATATATAAAAAAATCACCAAATTTAATTGCGAAGAAGCTTCCCAAATTTAAAGTGCAAATTTTTCAAGAGGAAATTTTTAGCATAAAAAAAATAAGATCTCAAAACATTAAGAATACCCTAACAAAATGTTTTTAATTGGGGGGTTAGCAACATATATTTAAACTTGTGAAATGGATTTTATTTTAAAAAGATTACAACAGCAAGGTGATACGTAAATTTATTCTCGCTAAAGATGTATAAAATACTGAGGGATATATAAATATGGTGAAATTGCATCAAACGCAATGATGCTCCCATTCCACAGTTTCATTGTTTTTCCCTCAGTGTTTTTCCAAAAACTGAAATATTACAAAGGTCCATTATAATTGTTCTGGCATTTTTGTTTTTCAACACAACAAAATAAATTAAATTTTTCTAATGGGTTTCCTCATGTCCAGATATAATTTATTGGTTTATGGTCTTGGACACTAAAGCATCCACTATTTATTTTGATACCACATCAAATGTTTATGGCTATTCACCATGTTTTCCAATTGCCCAATTTCATAATCAGTCTTTTGCACTTAATGTTAAAATTTTGAAGTCAAAAATTTTCTGAAGTTATTTAGTCACATTAGTATGAAAAGGTACAGGTTTTGATTATGACCAACACTTTTAGAGATTGATTATTTTGGAAGCTCAATAAAGATGTCAATTTTTAAAGTTTATACTAACATATTTTCAAAATCATAGGCTTATACAGATAAAAGAACAGATAAAGATTGGAAAACATAAAAACATTAAAATAAACAAAATTGAAAAATAGAGAAACCCTGTTAATGGTTATTATATATAAACAAGTTTATGTATTTTTAGCAAAAAATTGCCAATAAGGATATTCCTCAAGACTGAGTGGTACAGCAATATATATCTCAGCGTCTCACTAATCTTTACAAATTTTAGCATCCAGAATGTTTCTTACACTTATTTGAATATTATCTGTTACTTCATTACACATGACACGTATTCAATCAAAACATCCTGCTGCATTTGACTAACTTTTACAGACATTAGCGTCAAGAATGTTTTCACACATATTTAAATATCATCTGTTACTTCGTTACCATTGACACGGATCTAATCAATAAGAAATAGCCAAACACAACATACTATTAATCTGACTCTTTGACTTTAATAATTTGTTTATTATGTCTACCTTGATCTCTGAACTTTTGATCTTTGAACTTTAATAAAGTGAAACATATTAATAAAAAGATATATATATATATATATATATTATATATATATATATATATATATATATATATATATATATATATATATATATAAAATTTAAAGGTTCAAAAGTCCAAGAACAATTCTTTAATATATTTTATATAAATATTATATATATGTATATATATATATATATATATATATATATATATTTATCTTATCAAATATATAATTTTATATAAAAATTCATATATATATATATATATATATATTATTATATATATACTTATACATATACATATGATTATATATATATATATATCTTATACATCCATATGCTTATAGAAATGCTTTATATACATATATATAAAACGTTTTATATATAAATATATTGAATATTTTATATATATATACGTTAATTATATATATATATATATATTATATATATATATATATATAAATTTTATCTATATATTTAAAATATATATATATATATATATATATATATATATATATATATATATATATATATATATATATAGTTAATATCTATAATCTTTTGCTGTACAAATAAACCGGATAACAGAATTTGAAAATAAAAATATATTTAAACCAACAGATATCAGGTAAAAAATTTGTAAAAGAAAAAAAAGAAATGACTAAAATCATCCGAGTAGGCAGAAAAAAATCGTTCAGTGCCGTAATTTCTAGTCTTAAGAAAAAAACAATTCCATAAATAAGAAAAAAAAACGTATTTTTGTGCAGAATATATATATATATATATATATATATATATATATATATATATATATATATATATATATATATATAGATTTATTGAAACAATGTAGCATGAAACAGCCTGTCGCCTCTAACTTTTGACTTCAATGTTCATTTTTATATTTACACATACTCTATCTCTGATATTGAGCACTTTATCCCATAAATATAATAACATCTTAAGACTATATTTCTTCTTATATATATATATATATATATATATATATATATATATAAATATATATAGATATGCCGAACTATATAGATATATATATAATTATTATATATATATATATATATATATATATATATATAACTTCTGTTTTGGAAGCAAACATTCTCTCAAACATGTTTAGTTGAATAATATCGACAGGTTCTGTCTATCCGACTTTTATTAACTTTTTGAAAAATTCTTTGATTTATATAATCTGTAAATTTACCAAACTCCATATTTATTTGTAATTTATTTTACTTTTGCGCGGTACTTTCAAATGATACTCCATTTATTTTCATGTATTTCGCTTTCTGGGTGTTTTTGGAACTGTTTTCGCTTAATTCCGACGTTTCTACTTTTGCTGAAACACAAAGTGACGTTATTTTAAACGCTCGAATTGTATTTTTTAGTATTTAAAATTTTTATACACACTTCGATATATGATCCCCTATAGAGAAAGATACATTATTTAACCTTGGCTGCTTCTCTTGTATGTATTATATATACACACAATAATACATACAGCTTGAAATAAAAATTGTACGTCGATTTCAAATGCGGGTTCAAAAATAAGAAATACACACACACACACACATATATATATATATATAATTATAAAAGTGAACATTGAAGTCAACACTGAGAGGCGACAGGCTGTTTCTGTCTAGACGCAATTATCAGGCCGCCTGACGATTGTTTTGGCATGAAACAGCCTGTCGTTCTCAGTGTTGACTTCAATGTTCAACTTTTATAATTATATTGCATATCTTTTATCTCTGATATTAAGCATTTTTATCCCATAAATATAGCACAGCTTAAAACTATATATATATATAAATGTGTGTGTATGTGTGTGTGTGTAGTCTAGTGAAATATTCTCGGACTGAGCAAAAGGGATGAAAAAATAAATTCTAATGTTTGGCCAGATTTTGGGAAGTCTCTCGGCCCGTGGATTTTTCAACATCCCCTTGTCTGTGTGATTTGACTAAAAATGTGTGTGTGTGTGTGTGTGTGTGTGTGTGTGAAGATATATATATTTGTGTGTGTATGTGTGTATATATATACATGTGTGTGTATATATATATATATATATATGTCGGGGGTGGGGGGTTGCGTGCGCGCGTGCGCGCGTGAGTGCGTGCGTGTGACATTTCAGTACTTAAGTCTCCACTGGAACATCTTCAAAAGAAGGGAGAATGAAATTGAACAAAAGCAACAACTATAATAATAATGATGCTGATACTACTACTACTACTAATAATAATAATAATAATAACAAAGAGAGATCACAATTAATTTTGTATGATTGAATTTCGAATCAATTTTGAACCGATAATCCGATTAGTATTATTGATGGAAGAAACATTGGTTGGCGAAGAAACGCTTTGATTTGCATAAAACGGAATCCTGGGAAAACACGAAATAACGAAAGAGAGAGAGAGGTGGGGAGTAGAGGAAAGAGAAAAGAAGAAAAGGACGTAATAATGTCACACAAAAAATATTTTGAGAGTTCTTTTGATTGTAATTGATATTTTTGTCCTTAATTCTTTATTATGTGTATTTTTCTATGAAAGTTGCCGGATTATGACCAATGGTTTGTTTCCACCAAAGAATCAGTCAAAAAAAAATATAAATAAAATAAAATAAGAAGAAAGAAAAATGAAATTTAGGGTCTATTATTATTATTGATGTTTTTATAAAATTTATTCTGTTTCTTTTGTTTTTTAACGTTCCCCTATTGTAGCAAGTCAAATGCAATCATCCCAATAACAAAAGATTTACAATATTTTTGCGATAAAAAATATATTTTTAACAATCATAATATTTTATCTTTCCTTTTTTCGGCTTTCTGTCAGATTTCAGAGCAACAGTATTTTTTAAACAGTCTATTTTCTTGATCGGACGGTCTATCTGCCAGTTGCTGCGTTCTTCAACTTGGCTCTTCAGATTTTGGCTTTAAAACATAAGGTTTCCAAAAAGTATTCTACAAACTTCTCACTCTCTTTAAAGTTCTCATTTGAAGTAAATTCATTATTCAATAATCATTTGAGCCATTATTTTCTCCATTGTTAATATGAACAAAATATTAAGATTGCTATATTCTCCAGTATTTTCTAATATTTCTAATCTTAATTATTTTTTATTTATTTATTTATTTGCGGGGATTCGCCCAAAACTGAAATGTTATTCAATATCAGTCCTCCTCAGTAAATGCTGGACAGTCTCCTCAGAGATGAAGAAGAAACCGGAAGTAGCAGACGCAAAGAAAAGTGAATTGAACTATAACATAATATCAGTCCTTCTATATGACAGTGAATGCTGGACAGTCTCCTCACAGATGAAGTAGAAACCGGAAGTAGCAGACGCAAAGAAAAGTGAATTGAACTATAACGTAATATCAGTCCTTCTATATGACAGTGAATGCTGGACAGTCTCCTCACAGATGAAGAAGAAACCGGAAGTAGCAGACGCAAAGAAAAGTGAATTGAACTATAACGTAATATCAGTCCTTCTATATGACAGTGAATGCTGGACAGTCTCCTCACAGATGAAGAAGAAACCGGAAGTAGCAGACGCAAAGTAAAATGAATTGAACTCTAACGTAATATAAGTCCTCCTATATGGCAGTGAATGCTGGACAATCTCCTCACAGATGAAAAAGAGACTTGAAGCAAAAGAAATGTGGTTCTACAGAAGGAAGCTGAAAATAACATTGACGAACATGTGAGCAACAAGGAAATTTTAGAGAAAATGGAAACAAACAGGAAACTTATACTTAACATCAAATAGACTGTTGCGGTTCCTGGGGCAGATAATGAGGAAAGAGAGTTTGGAAAATATGATACTCACAGGATAGACCGAAGGCAAAAGGGATAGAGAAAAACAAACACTTTCCAAGTGAACGTAATTGGATGACCTAAGAGGATTTAGAAAGGATAGTAACAGGACAAACATTTATTAAAAGCTACAAAGGGCAGGAAATTGTGGAGAGCCATGCTCGTCAATGCCCTGAAGGGATACGGCGCATAAAACAAGAAAGATCACACTATACAAACATCGAGTTTTGAGAGTTTGTTTGGTTTGGTTTATTTAGTTTGCGGCATATCAACACCTCAATGGGTTATTTAATGCCGAGAAGATTTTTACGATATGTTCGTATGACTAAAATTCTTTGTAAGAAATCAGCTTGTAGATCAGTTTTCATTGACGTATTTTTTTGTAAAGAGGGTTTTTGTCGAAAGTCAAATGTATTGATGGTACCTTTTTTCTTCAAAAATGTATTACTGGTAATATATTTTAAATGTATTACTGGTATTTTTACTATAAATATCTATTTTTAAAGTTTCATAGTGTTTTTACCCCAGTTTGGGGGTTAACTATTTATCCATAGCTCAGACCATTAAAGGTGCTGCCTTCCAGGGTCAGAGTGGACCTGGAAAGAACAGAAATTAAGGCGTGGTTCCACGCTGTTTAAAACCTCCCCATCAGCGGCCTTACTGCCAGATGTAGTTTATCGTTCGTCATACTCAGGACAGGGGAGTTTCTGTTGGAATTATTATAATAAATGAAATGTATCATACAAATCAAAGAGGTGATAAGAAAATGAAGATTGTGAGGATAAGCGGAATAGATAAGAATTGACCCCTGACTTTAAGAGATTAAAACCCTAGTGTTCATGGAATCATCTATGTAGGAGTCTATTTTACGAAGTACCAGTTCTTGGGAAAAACAGTTTGAGGAGAAAATTTCCTTACATTTTGTTGTACCAATACCTACGGATGATAATGGGTATGTTACCACTCACATAAATACAGAAATAAATACTATATGTTGGATAACAGTTGGAGATTGGTCAAACTCTCTGCCTCCGGGCAGAGAGGATCCCCAGATGAGGCTATATCGAAAGGCAGAGTCTCGTCTCGTCTCGAGAAACAGCTACCCGGCACCGTTTTATACGGTGTCTACGGGGAACTTTTGGCCGAGCTTACGGGCTTGGATACCCCACATTAAATTCGGCCTTGTGACCGCGTGGGGTGGTTGGTAGATATCCTGAAGTTGGAGATTCGTTTCCAGTTGCGCTGGTCAAAATCTCTGCCTCTGAGTAGAGAGAATCCACAGACGAGGCTATGTCAAAGGGCATATTCTCGTCTAGGGAAACAGCTACCCGGCCCCGTTTTATACAGTGTCTACGAGGAATTTTTGGCCGAGCCTGCGGGGTCGGATACTCCACATTATATTCGGCTTTTTGCCACATCTGACCGCTTGGGGCGGTTGGTAGGTATGTTGACCGTGTTCCCCGTAGTCTATGAATACAGAATACAGCGCAGTACTTTATCTGTTCAATAAAACAACGTTAAAGATTAATACTCATGAGTCAAACACTCTACTGAATCTGACTATATCGCCAATACCACCAGCAGCTGTTCAGTAATTATTCAGTCTTCGGTATCAAAAGGCTGCCAGTGAATATTCGGAAAAAAATATGGCCGCCTTTATACACGTCACATTGAATATTTTGAGCCTTCTGATTGGTTAAGCCTTCTATTGGTGAACTATAAAATGAGTCAGCTCATTTTGGCTGGCTCACTAGTACACCAAGGTACCCAAAAACTCCAACAAGGTGTCCTGCAATTGGAGAGTCATTTTGGAATTCACTTGACTCACTTTTAGCAGTTGACTACTTCTACGCTCCGCTGGCGAATCTTATGTTTGTTGTTCTTGTCCTAAGTATTATCGTTCATTACTAAACTTCGTTTGATTATTCTGTTCGGTAACCTTCCCTAGGTTACAGCACATTTAGAACGGGAAAGATTGATTCGACTCCGTGGAAGTAGCACGGGCTGACCGAGTTGTAAAGATTTGAATTGGTGGAACTAAAGAATGGTGCTCACCTGAACATTTGCCATGGAGATAGCGGTATAGTAAAATAACATTGCGACTTTGCGCCCGCGTGAAAGAGGATACAAAGTTGAGGATGTCTTCACCGATCTTCAAGCGATTTTGAGCTTTATCAAGGCTGGGAAAGTGAGAGTTGTGAAGCTCCAGCACAGATTTGACAGCAATGCTCCATTTTTTATCTGATATGTCTCTTTTAAATATCAATCGTGGCAAAGGGAGTCAGGTACTTCCTGTAGTGATAAAAGGAGCCGATCATTTTTATAGCCGCTCTATCATCTTGTAGATTTGTGTTTCACTTGAGGTATGGTGTCAATGTGAGACACAACAGATATTCAAATGATAACGCTTCGTTAAGTTTTACTTTTGAACACTCTGATTAAAGTAAAAATAAAAGTAGGTAACTATTTCAAATTGGAGCATCCATTATGTTGCAACCTATAAAGGGTTACTGAATGAGGAATAAGTAAAATGGAGGTTGGAAATGAAAGGGTAATCTTTATACAATGTAACCCGGATATAAGAGACCCGGATATAAGAGAAACCCGGATATAAGAGAGATTTTCTCTGGTCCTAAATTAGAGCCTGTGTTAATGTATATAAAATAGACCAAACCCAGATATGGGAAACCCGGATATAAGAGACTTCTTCTCAGGTCCCGACAACTCTCTTATATCCGGATTAAACTGTAACATAAACGAAATGCAGTACTCGCCAGCGGCGTGAAGTAGGTAACCCACTGGTAGTGGTGGGCTACTTAGCATATTACAATTTATACCTGCCTCCACACGAGATAGGATGTGCCACAAGGCCAAATTTCGGGAAATCCGAGCCAGTGGGCTTGGGCAAAAACTGCCCGTAGACCCCCACATACGCAGGATCGCGTCACTGTCTACCGCCCCGGGCGAGACTCTGCCCTTCAGTAGAGCCTCGTCCCCGTTCCTCTCTGCTCCAAGGCAGAGAGTTCAACATGGCAAGAGCTTCCCAAGGTGACAGCTCACGCTGCCAGTTTCGACAGCATATAACCCAACTTACAATGGTGTCCAACGAATTTATGAGGATTGGGACATACCCACTAGTGTTCACATGTACACACATATATGTGTGTGTGTGTGTGTGTACGTATATATATATATATATATATATATATATATATATATATATATATATATATATATATATATGGAAAAGGTTATAGTTATTTCAACGAAAGAGAAATGTATATTTTAAAAAAGAAAACCCGCAAATATATTGCTTTTTAATTGCCTGACAAAGGTCACGAGACTGGAAACACGTGTAGCAGAAATATGAAGAATAAAATATAATATATACACTAAAACAAATCCACATTATAACCAAATCTTTTGCGGTTTTCTCTCTCTTTATATATATATATATATATATATATATATATATATGTGTGTGTGTGTGTGTGTGCATATCTATATGTGCATACAATTATATGTATGTGTGTGTGTGTGTGTGAATGTGTGTCTCTGTATGTGTGCTTATACAGTTCAGTATTAAAATGAAGTTTTGATATGCAACAAATAAAACAAACAGTATATATATATATATATATATATATATATATATATATATATATATATATATATATATATATGGATAAAGAGAGGAAATGGGAGAGTGTGGGAGTGAGTGAAAGTGGACGCAGGAATCAATACTTCATAGCGACTGTCACTTTCAACCCTTGAAGCATGAAACTGACTATCACCATATTGTGTTGATTTCTCTGAACAGTGTGTCTCTTTCTAGATAGATAGATAAGATAGATAATGCGTATATATATATATATAATATTATCATATATATATCTGTTTTTGTTCGTGTTTTTATATATATATATATATAGAGAGAGAGACAGACAGACAGACAGACAGAGAAAGAGAGAAAGAATATTTTGCCGACAATCATAACTATATTATTCCTCTGGAAAATGATTGTTCGGCGAATATTTCTGTAATTAAGAAAATAGCATTAACACTTTTTTCTTGCGCTCATATTACAGAAACTTCCTTTTTTTCCATTTGATTTTCCTTGATTTCATCTTGGAACGAAATGTTTATAATTTTTTTCGGGCAAGATTTCTGCCAGCCTATCGCTTTTTGCTTCCTTTTTCTTTATCAACCCATCCCTCACCACTTGAAATATCGATTATTTATCTCTACTGATTGATAGAATTTTTATTGGATTTCAATGGCTTTATTAATGTCCAGATTTGTTGTTGGCAAAGATTTCTCCCGCCCTCGCTGAGACGAGGCCATAATTGTGTTATTTGTACATACGAATGAAAACCAGAATAAGCTAAAAAAAAAAAAGTTCGACAATAATAGAAAATCGATCAAATCTGCTATACATTTTTGGATAAAAAAAAAAATTCAAACATATATATTTACGAAAAATAAATTAATACAGATAAAATTTACAAATGATACGAGAAAATAGTAAACTTTTCCGAAAAATCTATTATTTTACATCATTTAGTTTTTCCTACGCGGCAATTGCGTTAAATTTGTTATGAATTCCATTGCTTTTACTTTAAGTTATTTTTCGTTTTGTTTCTTTAGTTTATTTTTAGCTTTGTCTATCGAATCAACATTTGTTTTTGTTTTTTGTTCATTTTTTTTTTTAATTTTGTTTTTATGTGTTTATTTATTTAATTCCATTTCTCGCGAGAATTCAATAACAGATTTACGCACAAAATTAAGGAGGAAAATCCGGATTCTCTTTGCACCGGGTCTCAAGCCAAATTGATTCAAACATTTTTGAAATTGCTTCATAATACATTTAAATTACTCTATGACGAAAATGGAAGAGAAAAAAAAAACTCACAGAACATTTGCGTTGACATATCCAGTGTAGCTTGTTGTTAAATTCTGGACGGCAAACCAAAAGGCTGTTGGTTCGAGGCTGAGAATTCATGAGTAGGATGAGAAAAACTGATAAGCAATGTCCTTTTTTCTTTTGCTTTTGAATTCCGAGGATGTGCAGGTGGCGTAGAAATTGTCGGCAGGCAAAATAGGAAATCGACGAGCCCAGTCCAAATTCCGGCCTAGCTTGTTACATTTGCTTTCACACAAATGCCCTCGGGAAAAGCATGAATCAATCCATTCTTTATGTACCTTTTTTTATCTCAGGGTGCACTTGTAGAATAATTAACACTCTGGGTGTGCTATTATAGCAAGATATCTACCAAGGCATTTGCGACTTACCGCAAATGTTGAGGCACTCATTATTGCAATCATACTATCTATTGATATCTTAGTATATTAGAAAATGGACGGTAGATATCATACTATGATGGAAGATAAATGGTAGATATACTATGGTAGAAAATGGACGGTTGATATCATACTATAGTAGAAAATGGATTGTACACATCATACTATAGTAGAAGATGGACAGTAATTATATCATACTGTGGTAGAAATGGACAGTAGATATCATCCTATAGTAGAAAATGGACGGTAATATACTATAGTAGAAAATGGATAGTAGATATCAAAGTATAGTAGAAAATGGACGGTAGATATCATACTATGGTAGAAAATAAATAGTAGATATCATACTATGGTAGAAAATGGACGGTGGATATCATACTATAGTCAAAAATAGTAGTTATCATACCATGGTAGAAAAAGGATGGTAGATATCATAATATAGTAGAAAATGGACGGTAGATATCATACTATGGTAGAAAATGAATAGTAGATATCATACTATGGTAGAAAATCGACGGTGGATATCATACTATAGTCGAAAATAGTAGTTATCATACCATGGTAGAAAGAGGATGGTAGATATCATACCATGGTAGAAAATGGACCGTAGATATCATACTATGGTAGAAAATAAATAGTAGATATCATACTATGGTAGAAAATGGACGGTGGATATCATACTATAGTCAAAAATAGTAGTTATCATACCATGGTAGAAAAAGGATGGTAGATATCATACTATGGTAGAAAATGGACCGTAGATATCATAATATGGTAGAAAATGGACGGTAGATATCATACTATAGTAGAAAATGTATAGTAGATATAATACTAATAGTAGCACCGATTTTGGGCGTACTTTAAATTTTAATAAAGAAATTTAGTGATGAAATTTGAAAATATGAAATATTGGTTTAGCCTTCCCAAAGAAGATTAGCGGTACAGTTTTCGTTTAAAGGGTTTGAAAAAAAATCTGCTATTTTCTTTTTTGAAAAGCCAGTAATGACTGATGTGTGGATAATCCTTTCCGTTTTTCCTTCCTTGAGGAAAGCCAAAGGGAAAGGATTATCAACTCCTTCTTAAAGATTAAGGAATTTGGCATCGAGTTTAAAATATTAAATGACAAAGATTTGAGTTTGACATGGAAGCCATGTGCTTCGAATCTCTAGCTTTTTATAAATATAGATTTTTTAAATATAAAAATAATTCATAAAGATGCATTAGTGCGCCCGGACGCACCGATTGAGGAATGCTGCTCTCGCTTTTGGTGATATAACAGCGTAGACTGTGTTCTTTAGCCTCAACTGGCAGCCAGTCTATGAGAATGAACGTTTGAATTTTGAACTGTGGAGCAAGCAAATGGAATCTACACCACTAACTTTTCCTAGTAATGACAATTCCCATAATTTTATCGAAAAGAAGTTGTGGAGAGCATAGTCGACTATATCCTAAAAGGAAATAGCAATTTCAAATTTTTAAGTATTCCGGAATACTGCTGCCATATATGGTCTGGTGCCCCCGCTGTTCGTCTTAAGGTCCTCGACAAAATCCAGAGACGGATACTGTTTTGGTGTATTTTCGCAATTGAGGATTGTATGTGTACTAAATCGGTCCTAAAATAGGTTCGACGTACAAAACGTTAGGAACTTGATATAATAGGTATTACGCAGAGTAATCTTGTTGTGGTTGCTGACTACTTTCGTATTCGACTAACTGTCGACTACTGTCGTCCGACATCGACTAGTATTTAGTCACCACCCCCACGAGGGTATGATGTGGCACAAGGCCGGTTTAATGTGGGATCTCCGAGCCCGTGGGCTCGGCAAAAAATATACCCTTTGAACCCGCATAAACGGGTTCAGGGTCGGTTTACCTCCTTGAACGAGACTCCTCCCTTCGGCGTAGCCTCGTTCGGGTTCCTCCCCGCCCGAAGGCAGTGAGTTCAACTGTTCAGCTGGTCGTCCGACATCGACTGACTCTCGTTTCTCTTACTACTCCTACTTATATTAGGTGTGAGAGTCTATTAACTATAGAATAGTTGTGTCTCACCATAACAGATATGCAATGTAATTGGCCCTGATCTGGCATCTCGTCTACAGTCGCTCTTTTACAGACGTGCCGTCGCCTCCGTCTGTCTTTTCTACAAATACTTTCACGGTAACTGCTCCGACGAGCTTCTTTCGCTAGTTCCCAGACTGCATGAATTTAAGCGTGCTACTAGGCTGCCATCACGGCCCCACTCTTTCAGTGTCGAAACAGTTAAATGTAGCTGTCTCTTATACTCCAATAGCTTAATGTCTCGCACCCCCCGTCTGTGGATTTCCCTTCCTATTACTTGTTTCCCTGATAGCTTTAACCTCCGACTATTCAAATGTAATGTCAATCGACATCTCCAGATGCCCTGACCTATGCCCAGTCCTTCTCTTCATCCTTTCCTCCCTCACGCCTCTTTCGCTCCCACTTTGTAACCCCTTGCGTACTAGTGCCATCCCGCCTTGCTTGGGGTGAAATGCTTAAAAAAACAATTCGAAGTGCTCTTCTTAAATTAAGGCTTCATTCTTTAAACTAAAAACTGAATGTATCTCTCCGTTGGGATTGCCAAGCGGTCACCCATCTTAGTACTGACCAGTTTCGACGTTGCTTAACATCGGTGTTTATACGAGAAATTGTATTTCAGTGTAAGCCGACACGTCTAAAACAAAATTTCGTAATGAATTTAATTTTTTTTTTAATCTTCAGCTTCAGGACGATTTTTTCATAATTTTCTATATTTTTCTATATTATATTTCTAGAATTAATTTTAGAATTTCTAGAATATTTCTAGAATTTCTAGAATTCAACTATAATTATAGCTAATGGAAATAATTTTTATATCAAAGCATTTTTTAAAAGATGCCAAATGCAGAGACTGATGTTAGAATCATTAAAGTTCATTAATTTTTTTTCTTTCTAAGTTCATCTTAAAACGTTCAAAAATTTTTTTTTTAAATATACGCATGCGCACTAACTTTCAGATAAAATCACGTCTTTTACAGACTTGATTTTAAGCAATGGGCTTTAGAGTTTCTTAGACGCCATCTGTGAAAAATCGGTGCAATATTTTTAATATAAAGTCAAAAAAAAAAACGACGTTTAAGTCTTCATAGAATCGAACTGACCTTCAAATACGCAAGGAAAGAAACAGTAGTGAGACAAGGTTTTGTTTGATTTTGGTAATTCTTTTTTCTTTTCTTTTTTTTTTTTGGCTTTGAATCAGAAAAAGAAGAAATCTTTCAGGCAAAGAAAATGAATTGTAGATAAAAAAAAAAAGCGCAGTGTTTGAAAAAACACTACTCATACAAAACAAACAAAAAAAAAAAAAAATATATATATATATATATAGATAGAGAGAGAGAGAGAGAGAGAGAGATATGAACAGAAAAGATAGATAGATAGATAGATAGAAAGATAGATAAAATATGTTGAGGGTTTATTTTGTTTTTTACACAAATGGAATTAGTCAAAGATATATACATATACTACTGCTACGGTAAGACAGGGCAAGACCGAGGAGTAGAGTCGAGAATTTCGAAAAGCCGAGCCGAGCCGAGCCGAGAAAAGAAAATAAATGAGCCGAGTCCAGTCCAGTGCAGTCCAAGATGACCGAATAAAAAAATTAAGGTAACCGGAAGAGTGAAGGGTGAGGTAACAGCGTTTTAAACAGTGAGCGAGCATTAGACTCAGTAAGAAGTCATACAGCAATACTTCAATACCAAAGACTGTATATATATTTTGCTACTAACCCGTATTCCTGAACTACTAACCTGCTTTACCAGTTTGTATTATTACGTTAATACATTTATTTTATATATTCATTCTTGGCGTTTGTTATTTATTAGTACCGGATTTTTCATAAAGGAATCCACAACAGACATAGATAGATAGATAGATAAAAGATAGATAGATAGATAGATAGATAGATAGATAGAAAGATAGATAAATAGATAGGTATTCATTATAGTAGATGAGAGGTTTGAATAGACTGGGATAGATAGAACAACATTATGATATATATATATATATATATATATATATATATATATATATATATATATATATATATATAAGGCAGAAATGTGTATATTGTGTAATAAGAAAATTTGATGGCAATTTTAACGGATTTGCACCAAAATTTACTATCCAAGTTAAAAGGGAAGCCCAAGACCGACGTTGCATTTCCCAACTCCCATCGATAATGGAAATAATCGATTTTTTTTCATGCTTCTAACGGCAGTTTCCATTTAGTTTGGGGCCATTTTATACTGGCCAGAATGAGAAAAATAGCTGGCTGCCACGAATAGGCAGGGAAGATTCTATTGACCAGCATGAGAGCCAACAGCTGACTGACACGAATATTAATGTATAGCATGCTAGCATATAAAAAATATCAATAGCTGCATTCGTCACAAGTGGGAAAAATTTAAATCTGCATGGCACTTTATTCCAATTGGCTCATTGACAAAAAAACTCAACGTTGATTCTGATTCCGCAGGACTGGGTTTGCAAAAAAAAAAGTATTTGTTGATAACATTCTTTTTTCATTCGGTTTTTCCAGTTACGAATCCTTTTTTAAAGCTGAACAGGGAGAATGTTCATTTTGTTTAGTTCTTTTTTCGTAATAGATTTAACGTTTAGTATAGAGCTTAGAAAAAATTCGCAGTGTGAGATAAGGCAAGAAGTAAGGCATGTAGCAAACATCAACACCGCAAAGGGCACCCTTGAAAAAAGGCAAGGAAAAAAAAATATTTTAAGTCAATCTTGAACTAAAATTTCTGTATGAGTTTACGATTTTTTGAATTAAGCACGGGCTAAAAGTATATATATATATATATATATATATATATATATATATATATATATATATATATATATATCCATTCAGTCAGATAATCCATTACATTAATAACGTCGTTATGAACTGTTTATTGACACAGGGAAACACGCAATTAATCTTCTCCTCCCTCCAATTATGAATGAATAATGAGGACAGACTGGGTTTTAGCCTTGGATGGCAGCTGGACTAGGAGAAGGACAACTCTGAATTCAATACCTTTTCAAGGGTCGTTTGGGGTTAAAAAATCTAAATCTGGATGGCAATAAAGTTAAAAATTTTAAACCAATATAATCAAATCTCATTTGCTGTTGTCGGGCTGTCGGTTTATAGGAACTGATCAAATTGACAAATATATACTATTGAACAGAATTCAGAAGGAAATCATATATATTTTATATATATATATATATATATATATATATATATATATATATATATATAGAGAAAGAGAGAGAGAGATATTAACAGAGAGGAGATATGAAACAGACTCAGATATAAACATAGAACATTAAATAAAGGCTGAATACACATATAAATAAGACATATTATAGATAGATAGATAGATAGATATAGATAGATAGATAGATAGATAGAACCATAGATTCTCATATACAAATATATATATATATATATATATATATATATATATATAAAAAGAGAGAGAAAGATATAAAACAGATTCAGATAGATATAAACATCGATAGATAGATAGATTATAGATGGATAGGTAGAGAGATTAGGAATAGGCTCCAAGATACAAAGAATACGAATACGATATTATAGATAGATTTTAGATAGATAGATAGATGAGATAAATAGATAGATAAATAGATAGATAGAAATAGACTGGGATAGACGTGCCGTTAGAGCAACATATAGCAAATAATATTAATATAAGACAATTTTTAGTCGATAACACCAAAATTTTATATAGAACACAAAGACAGACTCCATATTTCTGTGACTGTCGTAATAAAAGTGAAGTAGCCCTCATCAAATCAGGTATCTTTCTCCATGGATAATCGTATATTGAAATGTGTGTAAAAATACACAAATTCCAGTTTGATCATTGAAATTTCGCCGTCTTGAATGACTTGAAATTGTTACCAACAAACGTAGGAATCTTGGAATTATCCAAAAATAATTTCATAAATATACACAAATCACAATCCTTGAAAAGAAATTTAGCAATTCGAAAAATCCTAGGGAAAAATAATATAAAATAAAATAAAAACTTTGGTAAATTTACCGATTACACAAAAATCTAAATTGCAAAATATAAACGACATCTAGGCCTCTGATGGGAGATTTTTAGGTTTGAAATTACATTAAATATTTTGGTTTTAATTGCAATTGTCCCTTGGTATTTCACCTTTTATGGTACCTGTCAGGGTCCCCATCTATGGATAAAGAGCGAACCCGAAAAACCAAAGCACAACACTATGAAAGTAGAAAAATAGATTGTTATAATAAAGATATCAGCAATAGATTTTTCTATTAAAAAATACCAACAATACCTATTTATAGTAAAATGACCAACAATATATTTTATCTATCATTTTGATCAATATAATTGCGTTCAAAAAATATTTACAATGAAGTATTAAATAATCCATAGAGTTTGAAAAAAATCTAAAAAAATCAACCAACCAACAAAAATATATATAGTAAAATGACCACAATATTTTTATCTATAGTTGAATTTTTATAATAATTGCGTTCAAAATATTTAGATTAAATAAAATTAAATAACCCAAAATTTTTATAATAATAAACAAAATCAATATTTATAAACAAACAACATATTTATTTTTTAAATAAAATGACCAACGATATTTTTTATTAGTAAAATTGAAGGTAAAAATTTAATTTCAAAATATTTAACATACAATAATTTTATTAAATAATCCAACAAAAATGTTGATATGCCGCTAAAAAAAACAAAATCAACAACCAACAATACATATTTATAAAATAAAATGATCAACGATATATTTTATCAATACCTTATTTAATATTATTGTGTTCAAAATATTTAAATTTTACCATTAAATAATCCATAGAGACAATTTGATATAATAAACTAATTTAAAATAAACCAACAAACAATAATTTATTTAAAATTACTTAAAAATGAATTTTTAATATATTTTATATTTAAATAAATTACCAACAATACAAATAAATGTTAAAAAATATTTAGATTTCGGTTTAAATAAAATCCATAGAGGTTGATATTTATAAACAAAATCAACCAACCAACAATACATATTTATAGTAAAATGACCAACAATATATTTTATAGTAAAATTAAGCAATATTTATTTTTTAAAAATACCAACAATCCTATTTATAGTATAATCCATATAACAATATCTATTTAAATAAAATTACCAACAAACCTATTTAAAATAAACCAATCAAAAATACCTATTTTATTTAAAATTACAAACAATACCTTTTTTATTTAAAGTTGAACCAAATAAAAATTTTTAAAAATAACAATTTTATTTAATTAAAATAACAAATTTATTTAGATTTCCATCAATAAATATATAAAATTATAAATAAAAATAAAACCAACCAACAATATATATTTATAGTAAAATGACCAACAATATATTTTATAAAATTTTGAAAGGCATATAAAAAATTTTATTTAAAAAATTTTGGATTTCGGTATTAATTAATAATATTTATAAAATTTTTTAATAAACCAAATAAAAAAAAAAAAACCAATTTAAATATTTATAGTAAAATGATGACCTATTTAGAATATATATTTAGTTGAAGTCATAAAATTGGGTTCAAAATATTTAGATTTCGGGCATTAAATAACTGATGGAGGTTGATATGCCGCTAAACAAAATCAACCAACCATAACATTAAAAAAGATCTGTTCAACAACGATTTATTTTAGGAAATAGTTGAAGTAAAATATAAATGTGTTCAAAATACTTTCAAAAAACCTGATTATTAAATAATTTGGATGTAAATTTGAGTGTGCTTAAACAAAAAAAAAAACGAACAAAAATACATATTTATAGCTAAATTTTTCAAAGAAAAATTTTTGTGTATTAATGAAATTTCATAATTTATATGTTCATTTTTTAAAAAAATTTTAAATTTTATGAATTCCATATATATTTTTTCGTTTCAAATGTTTTAAACAAAATCAACAAAATTACAATTTAGTTTATTTTTGGTGTCTTTTTTATATATAATTTTAATAAAAGTTGAATGAATATAAAGCCTCTTTGCGTGGCTTGGGTGGGATTTCGGTAAAAATATATATATTTTACGGTATTGCGGGAATGAACGAAAATTACAGTAGCGTTAGGAATCCGCCTACTGGTTATCATCAATACCCGACAAACTGAAAAATGATATATTTACACATAGATTTTTCACACGAATAAATGTGTTCAAGACAAATGCAGATTTGATACTTAAAAAATCGAAAAATCAAACAAAAAAAAATTAAAAATATTTTTTTTTTTTTTTTTATAGGTTTCGTATCAACTATCCTATTTTTATATATATATATATATATATATATATATATATATATATATATATATATATAATCTAGGAACAAAATCCGAACAGTTTGTAAATTAAATTTCAAAGAAGTATTTAATATTTGTTCATAGATGTACAAAAGTATCAAAATAAAATTGATAATTTTTTTTAAGAAATTTATTCAACCTATCACCATCTTTCAAAAAAAAATATGGTGCATCCTACCAGAATTTGGCATCTTTAAAATGGGTGAATAATTTTTAAGTTGTTTTTTTATTTCGTAGAAGATAAACTCTTCTTGTTAAAATTTTTCTAAGAATTAAATTTTGGTGCGGCATCCATTTATATGTTCAGAATTTTGAAATTTAAAAATATTTCCATCTCTATTCAAAATTACCATGTTTCAAAAAAGATTTTTTGAAATTTAATTATTTTAAATTAAAGTCCCTAAAATAAAATAAATTTTTTTTTTTAAAAATATTTAAAATTTATTTTGAAAATTTAAATGAAATATGAAGCGATGGAACTATTTTTTAAATTAGTAAATTTTAATATTTATGCTCTGCATAATTTATTTAAAATGTTTTTTTTAAATAAAAATAATTAATGAAAAAACCGGATTATAAATCTTAAAAACTTTCTTTCTCTTTATTTATTTTAAACACACACACACACACACACACACACACACACACAATTTTATAAACATATATATATATATATATATATATATATATATATCAAATGATTGAAAAATATAGTTTTATGGTATGCTATATTTATAGATTAAATGTAAATAAAAAATGGATATTAAAGTCAACACAAGATAAAAATCTGTTTCATATATACGCATATCTATATAGGTATATATATTGTATTTATAGAAAATGATCGTAATCAATCATTGCATTTTCAGTATTCTATTGCATTATAAAGTCTTTTTTTATTAATATAATTTATATTTTAGTGGTATATATTTGTTAATTTGTTTATTATTTATCTATATATTTATTTACTTATATATCTGATTTAAATTTATTTTTTATTATTTTTATTTATTTTGTTTTTTTATTTATCAGAAAATTTTATTCTTGATCGTTTTCAGTTTTCGATTTTAAGTAAAAATTATTTTGGGACTAAATTTTTTTCATTATCTATTCTTAATTTTATTGCAAAACAATAATATGTGTGTGTGCGTGTTTGTGTGTGTGTGTGTGTTTTTGTGTTTTGCGTGCTAACATCTAAAGTGTATATATATATATATATATATATATATATATATATGTAAAATATATATATGTGTAACAAACTGTGCGCGTGAGCCATAAAAATTTAACTAAAAAAATAATATATATTATGTGTGTGTGTGTGTGTGTGTTCAATATATTATATATATTATTTATATACTTATGCTCGATAAAATCATTAAAAGTGTTGTCAATAAAAGATAAAAATAACATATTTATTGATTGTTGAAATGAATGTAAATATATAAAATATATATATATATATATATATATATATATATATAAATTCGTGCCAAATTATTATTCATAAACATTCTTTTGTTAACAAATTTCAAAACAACTGATTGTCAATGATTACAACAAAATTTTTTTTAAGATAATTTATTTCTGGAACTTGCCAATCACTGAAAATTTTAATACTGAATCTTAAAAATGTAAAAAAAAAATATATATATTTGATATCAGCAATAAAGATGAAATAGCGAAAAAATTAAAATCGGATGCAAGAATTTAGTAATTTTTTTTGATTCTTATTATAGCAGTTTTTAAGTGATGCCGAAAAGAAAAACTATCACCTCAGAACTCTGAAAAAAAAAATCTAAAAAGATTCTGAAAATGAATTTAATGTCATCAAACATGTGATAATATATATATATATATATATATTACGCAATATATAGATAAATATAAATGAAATTTATAAATAAATTTTTTTCATCAAACTTAAATGAAAGCCATGAAGAACCCTGGACTTTGGTTTAGTCAAAATACAATTTTCAGTTGCATTATATATTATCCTTTGAAATAAAAAGTAAATAAATTTATAAAAATTGAGGAAAACCAAAACAACAGTTTTGAAAATATCAAGCCTCCATTGAATATATATATATATATATATATATATATATATATATATATATATATATAAATTTATTGTTGAAATGGACGTATGAATTTTTTATAATATTTCATTTTTAGAACCAAATTAACAAATCGAACATATCATTTGATTATTGGGTGAAGATTGTGTGTGATTGTGTGTGTTTGCGTTGTGTTATGCAGTTAAAATTATAAATATTTATTGAGGAAGAGTGTTCAGTAAAAACTAAAAAAATCAAAAATAGATGTAAACAATATATATATATATATATATATATATATATATATATCAGTTATATATATATAAATCTGATTGTATCATTGAAAAAGATAATCACCATGCAGTTTTAGTTTTTTGTAAAATTTTTTAAATCTAAAAAGATTATTTTAAATTTTAATCAAAATGCATTTTGATATTTTTGACTTTATGAAAAAAATTTTCATCGAATTTATACAGACATTCTCCTATAAATATAGCAAGCACACAAATATGTACTCACACACATATACTACACACATATGTACTCAACAAATCCACACATATATATATATTATTTAATATATATATATATATATATATATATATATATATATATATATATAAATATATATATATATATATATATATATATATATATATATATATATATATATATATATATATATATATATATATATATATATATATATATATATATATATGCATGTTTCATTAAAAACGACAGACAAGGTACTACGGTTGCTTTTTTATTTAATTTTTCTTGTGTTCGAACAAGAGCTTTCTTTTCTGGACAAAGGGTGTGTAAGAATTGTCCAAATGTTTTATATTTCCGAGCGCTTTCGGCTATACCTTTAGCCATTATCAAGGATGATTCGATTTTTCAGCTTAATTGAGTGTGTGCGTTCTATGTATGTTCAGTGTGTGGTAGGGATGTTTTTAATTTCCGAATACGGTTAGCACATTGTGGCTTTGTTCGTAGTTAATATTGTTAAGAGTTGGCTTTTTCTTTTTTTATTATTAAAGCTTCCATTATTTTTATTTTTATTTGCAGGCGGATGCAGTTAATATATTTGTGTTTTCTACTAGTATGTTCCTAATGGAGTTGGTAAATCTGTGTGTGTGTTTAAATGTGTTCTAATGGAACTGTGATCAGATAGGTGTAACGTAAGACGTCTGGATAAACATGTGGTTGTGTAACCGATGTAATTATTTATGAGTCCGGTTTGATCAGGAACACAGTTCCTTAAAGGGCATTTGAACTCATAGATAATGTTCGTTCTTTGTAATTTTGACTTCGTTGGTGTGTTGTTATTTTTGAGGATAAGGTTGGCTGTCTTAAATTTTTTATAATAGATAATAAGTTTTTTTTTTTTTATTCGGGTCAATAGGAGTAGTATATTTCTTTATAATATGTCTTAGAGAAGATTCATCTTGTTTGTAATTAATATGCATTTGGTTTTTGTAATAAATGTGTATGTGATTTTTGGTTGTGTGTTCGCTATCATTATTACTTGCTTTGGGGAGAAATATTCTAATTTGTTGGTCTATAAGGTAGTTAGGGAAGCCGTTGTTAATTAGTGTTTGTTTAACGTTGTTAAGTTCTTTGAGAAAAAAGTAGTCGAGAGGATGAGTTCTGGTGGGCTCTATTTAGAAAGTTTTTTTATTACAGCTATTTTGTACCTAAGTGGACATTCGCTTTTGAAATTAAGGTGGCATGAGTTTTTTTAATAAAAATTTTTTTGTATAATGATGTAATGAAAGTGTTATTATTATGTTCAACGAGGATATCTAAGAATGGTAGTTTTTTTTTTTGGCTAAGTTCATATGTAAAATTAAGGACGGAGTTTTTTCTCAAATGTGGTCTTAAGTGTCTCTATTTCTTTTTAATGTTATCAGCTAAAAAAAAATATCATCTACGTAGCGAACATAGATTTTCGGTTTGTGGACCTGTGTAAATATTGTATTTTCTACGTAGGACATATAATAGTTAGAAAAGCATGGACCCAATGGATTTCCCATACTAACACCATTAGTTTGGGTATAAATATTGCCATTATGGTCATAGAATGGGACTTTGGTTGTGCATGCGTGTAGTAATTTTTTTTTTAGGATGGATGGTTTGATGGATGGCGGAGGGATGGAATTATTAATATACAGAGTTGAGGATAATATCAATAGTTTTGTCAACGGGGACGTTTGTAAATAAATATTTTTCAACGTCAAGTGACGCTATAATACCTTGGTTTGTTTTTGTTTTTTTTTTTTTTTTTAACAGTTTTTAAAATTTGCAAGAATTCGTAAGGGAATGTATGTGATGCTGTAATTGGTAGGTAGGTATGGAGTGATGATGTCGTTCAAGAATTTTGATAGTTCGTAGATAGGTGTTGGTATCTTGAAATAATTGGTCGTAGCGGGTATCCTGGTTTATGTGTTTTTATATTTCCATATAAATATCGGTTGGTAATCTCCAACTATTTTTGAATTTTCAGGGAACCGACTTCCGCGTTGTGAGCTGTTATTAGTTTGTTTGTTGAAGGAGCTTTTTAAAGTCTTAAATTATAATTTCTTTACAGTTTGGTGAATTTAGTTCGATCATCGACAACATCCTATTTCTATCCTATCCTAAATTGCTATTTTTTTCGCTATTTCTTCTATTTATATTATATATAGGGAAAATATTCTCTATCTATTCATTATACGATTTCTCTATTCAGATCACTATACAGATTACTATTCAAGCGACTATTATCGAGCAAGTACTATTAGTACGAGTGTTTATATTGCAAATTGATCAATATGGCCTGTCATTTTATGCAGGACAGACAACACAATTCGAAATTAATTAGTCTGATATTCACGAAATGAATTGTGAATCTTAAAGGTTTTCTTCTTGATAATAATAATATTATTATTATTAATTTAATTATTTATTTAATTAATTAATTATCCTAAAAATTTTTGAAATTATCCTTAACAATGGGTAATATATATATATATATATATATATATATATATATATATATATATATATATTGTGTGTATTTATATATTTTTTCATGCATACATGTTTCATTAAATAATATAGACAAATTTTGTCTATTTATTTTATGTAAATTATTTTCATATCGTCTGATAAATTAATAACATTATCATTAAACGAAAAAAAAAAATCACAATAATGATACATATTTTTAATTTATCTAAGCTTTCGGCTTATTATAAGCCATTATCAAAGATGACAATTACATATATAAATATATTAAACAATACACGGACAAGACATGATGATATGTCTGTTTTGTTTACATGGATGATTTCAAGCAACGATAAACATGTGCATATAAGACGCTGGAAGCGAAAAAAATCGCACTGCAGCTCATGACGTCACCCATGACCACGCGAGAATGAATGAAATATAACAAGGGAAGCCGTTGGTATAAACCAATGGCTTCTGTTACCAATTATAGACATTTAAGAATATTTGTTTAGATTTCATAGTTTATTTTGTTTTAGGTTAGGTTTCAATTTATTTTTTGTATATATTAATCAAGATTTTTTTAGTTTTGGGAAAATTTGTGAATCCTCTTCTTCTCCTAAAAAGATTAAATTTTATATATATATATACAGATATGTGTTATATAGCCTTGGATGGCATCTGGTCTTTATTGAGAAGGACAATAATTTTCAAAATATGCGGAGGGTCGTTTGGGGACCTTATGGCATATAAAGTGCACCAGGTCTATATATTTATACCCTGTAAAAGTGTTGGCTGGTCCGGCACGAAACCTTCACTACTATAATCATATCTCATAAAATGTTGTCGGGCTGTAAGTTTTCCTGAAACGGATCTGCTTGAAACCCTAATACGTTGAATTCGACAGGAATTCATTATATATATATATATATATATATATATATATATATATATATATATATATAATGATTTTCCTTTTTGTAGATTATCTGTTGCAACTCAGTGAGGATCAAACTCATATTATCAATTTTAATTTTTTTAGAA
>CAHIKZ030001583.1:237500-317500 GCA_903632075.3 Acanthosepion pharaonis
CTGCGATATCCATTGCTAACCTGAACTACGCTTTCCTACTGTCTCCGAAATATTCACTGCTAACCTCTGGATTCTAGACTGAAGACGACCGTCATGAATTTATAACATCATATAATTAGTTTCTTTTTCTTTTTTTCAAAATTTCTCTTTTTTTTATGCAGCCACTAAATATTATACAACTGAATTAATTTTTTTTGGATTTCTTCATATTTATTTTCTTTTCTACACGGACGGTCTTATTCGGCTGGAGTTGTCAATCTAAATTTTGCATTTGTCTTATCTTAAATGAAACACCGATGAACATTTTAACCTTTCCTTTATTATTATTTTTCTATTGTAGGTGAGTAGGCACTTAACTTTTATATGCTCTGCAAAAGTTAGTATATAAATAGTTTCTTTATCCTACACGTAACGAAGGAACTGTAATTTAATTCAAAAGTTACCAGCAGCATCTTCTCCACTATGTTAATGTAATCAGAGAAGTGTCTTTGAAATGTACTGCTCTGTATGTGTGTATTTCTTGTAAAACGTTTGAAAGGTTTAAGTTTTACTGGAAAGTGGCTTCTATAACATTGTCATTATGTATTATGTTGCAGTCGGGCTTACAGATATAGCTCCGTGCTTCTATCAACTACATCTTCGTTGGTGATTCATTCATTCAGTTTTTACGGCTTATCAACCCTTTTGCAGGTTATTTAAAGGCAGAAAATATTTTTAGATTGCAACCTTTTTTTCAGATAATAGTGGTTCACTGATATCGAGCGTGTGAGCAATGATGAGGTCTTAGAGAGGATGAAAACAAGGAAGAGGCTTATAGTTAACATCAGGAAGAGACAGCTGAAGTTTCTGGGACACATAATGAGGAAGGAGGGCGTGGAGAATCTGATACTCACGGGTCGAATAGAGGGATAGCGGAACAGGAGGATTTCTTTGGTAACGAAGGAAAGAATACTGAACTGTTACCTGACATCAAACCTTCTTTACGGCAGCGAATGTTGGACGATTTCCTCAAAGATGAAGAAGAGACTCGAGACGACGGAGATGTGGTTCTACAGAAGGATGCTAAGGATATCATGGACAGAGCGCGTGAGCAACGACGGGGTCTTAGAGAGGATGCAAACAAGGAAGAGGCTTATACTTAACATCAGGAAGAGGCAGCTGAAGTTTCTGGGACACATAATGAGAAAAGAGTGCCTGGAAAATCTGATACTCACGGGTCGAATAGAGGGAAAGAGAGACAAGGGAAAACAATGCATGATATACATGCCGGACTTAAGCAAATGGATGACAGAACGTGGTCTGAGGGAAGTGGCACAGGGAAGGGGTTTATTGAGAGCTGCAAGGGATAGAGAGAGGTGGAGAGCCATGATCGCCTACGTCCTGAAAGGACATGGCACAGAAAAAGAAAAAGATACAAGTCTTATCAATTAAACCATATCTAGGAGTAGAAAAGTGAGTTCATGCCTTTCCCAAGGGTATTTGCGCATATGTAAGTATAACTAACCCGACAGCAATGGGAACTCGGCTCTCCAATTAACAATTCCGAGCCATTATCCATTACACCACCTCAAATCTACGATTACAACACCTCGTATTCCCAAATGGTCATCCATCTAGATACTGACCAGGTTCGGCGTTGCTTAACTTTGGTGATCGTGCGGGAACTGGCATTTCAACGTGTTGTGGCTGTAAGCCAGCTAGAAATGTGTATTTAATTACCGTTGTCGTGGTTTGATCGTGGTTCGATTCAGTTGTATCTTCACGCACTCTTTCTTGCGACCGATACAGTGAAATTGATCTGTTACTACCTCGTGCTGAAAATAAAGTTAGATATCGTTTCACTAAGAGAGAAAGGGAGGTGGGTTATCTCGGGATGTTAAACAACACAATGCATATAGTCTGAACTGGCTTCTTCTATTACCTTTAGTAGGGAAAATCTACCGACTACTTGTCAATGACGGAGAGAGAAAAAAGGTATTGAGGAGAGAGAGAGAGAGAGAGAGAGAGAGAGTTCTACTTCCATGCAGATTCAGATTCTCTAAGAGGTACAAATTCTCAATGACAAAATTGATACAGAATTCCTTTTATAACGAAATTCTTTTTTTTACCATAATTGACGATTTTTAATTATGTTCTACAATCGACAATCAAATAAAAATACACACAAGCTCGCTACGTCTATTTTGATTAATGAAACCGTTTTCTCATCTTTCCATTTTTTGTGATTACTCATGTTATTCCCAGAATTTGGACTTACAACCTTATCACAATATAATACTCAATAACCACCATCTGCTGACGCTATACAATCTATCAAGCCTGTTTCAATCTTGACACTCAAGACAACTATCTTCAACTCTCTACAATTTATTTTCTATTTTCCTTCTGGTGAGGATTTTCACATGTTGGCGAATCATTTGAATTCCATATATTTATATATTGTATTTTTGAAATATTTCCAACAGCACTTAAAGGCCAGGTTATTTGTTTATTTCTTTCCTACTTGTTACTAAATTAATTAATTCTTTTATTTCGTTTCTAACCATAATCCTACAATATGCACATAATGTCACAAAACTTTTAGATTAATTTAATGGGCTAAGTTTAATGTAAAGGCAAATCTCTTTAAATTATACAGTTCTTGTATAAGTACGGAAACCCTGTGTGCATGAATTGTTAATGGTTATAAGATTCAGTGAAAAAAAAAAGCAGATAAATTACAGGAAAAAGTTTCTTTTCATGTATAAAACGCACTTGTTTTTAGAGCAAAGAAAATGACTAAAATTTGTAATAGAGGGAGAGAAAAAACGGGACATTTTTTTTTAGTTTAGTGTGAAACAGTCGTTAAATGCTTTTCAGTACAAAATTGTTTTTGATGATTTTTATTTTGAAATCAGGCATCATTTTGTATTTTATTTGTAATTAAATAATATTTTACATTTGATTTCCAAACTCATTAAGGTTTCTAGAGTCATCGAAAAAAGAAAAAAGTACGGGAACATGCGGGACATATTAAAAGATTTATTTCCCTTTGTTGTAATACGCCTTTAGATATATATTATCTATCTGAGAAAAGAAATAACAATTTGACCCGATTTTGTCTGTTTGTTGTCATGGAAAACATGGAATTAACTTCTAAACTAAAGTATATGATGCAGCAAACCTTTGGACATGATTTTCAATGAAAAAATCTGCGTCTTATACATACAGGAATACGGTACTTTTAATTTAGTGAAATAATTCAAATAAAATAATTCATTGACGTAAGAAACTGTTGTGGATTCCGTGAATGGAATCCTGCACAAATAAATAAACAACGCCAGTAATTAAGATAGAAAAAAAGTGTATTAAACGTAAGAATAGAGACTTGAAGTGAAGATTAGTAGTCCAGTAATGCGGGTTAGTAGAAAGTATATGTTCAAGTCTCTGTAAGTAAAACCGTAACTCTCTCTCTCTCTCTCTCTCTCTCTCTCTCTCTCTCTCTCTCTCTCTGAGAACACCCTGTCTCTGTCTCCGTATCTCTCAACGTATCTCCACGTATCTCAACAGCAGGTATTCTCTCTGTCAGTATAAGTATAATTTGGACGAGTCCATCTTATGTAAAAAGGGGAGAGCCCCAAAACAGAAACTATAGACAAAACAGTGCAAGTATTCCTATTTACCTAACGAACCACCCCTACAACCTAATACACCGAAAGAAGAATCACATAGAGGAGTAATATCCAACAGTAAAATTAAGACTGTATTTGATAGCACCAGACCTGATGAGTAGGACAGATGTTTCAAGAAGGAAGTTGCGAAGAGCCATGATCGCGTACATCCTGGGGGCACACGACACATAAAATTCATCCACTAGAAATTTTAAATAATAGAGACAAAGTTTGACATGAACCAACTTACACACCTGGAAACCTGGCAATGTAAATGACATGATAAAATACGAAAACGACACCTTTGAGCAAATTAATTGAAAAAGAAAAACGAATAATTCCGTTATTATATAGCTTTCTTCGTATTTTACAATGAGTCATAACCCAGTACACATGTTCGTATGTCCGTTACACGAAGTGATTCATTGTAGGTTGACAAAAGATTCGCGACTGGATTTAAAACTAGAGACTTTCCAGACCAGTCGATAGTACTTTGGTTTGCTCACTGATAAGGCTTGCCAATGTGTTCGTGCAGCGTTAAAATTTTCGTATGCTTCCTTGAAGTAACGTCCATCGCAGACAATGGCCGTATGACAACTAATCGACAGTCGAGACAAAAGTGTCTGGGCAATTACGGATAACGCAATATTTTTCAAGGCCAAACAAATTTCATCATAGACCCTGGAAATAAATTCATGTTACTGCTTAACACTGCAAATGACCTAATCTGAGGAAAAATAGATTACACCGGTTCACTCCAGTAGGTTTAAAACTGACCATACAGTGAAAGAAATGAAACAAAAACTGTTGTTTCAATTAATTTGTACAAGGGTGTACATATTTGGATAATCGGCAACTGCTCCAGTTCCCACCCACCAGATTTTTTTTCACTGTGATGTGGGTTGCTAGACATCCAATAATATTAAAAGCAAAGTTGGATGTTTCGCCCGTAAATTCTTCCATAACTCTACTCTTGACTCATCCGAAGTTTCCCAGCCTAACTTCCCGCTTAGAACTCAGCCTCTGTTGAATGATATGCATATAACTCCTCCTATGTTTCCTGCTATCATCTCTAAACTGGAACCAACAAAGCATGTGTTCCTGATGGTATCCCTGTAATTGTTCTCAAGAAGTGTGCTTGTGAACTTGCTCCTGTTCTCTCTGAATTATATAGTGAATGCCTCTCTGTCTCTTGCTTTTCTGTCTGTTGGAACTCATCATCTGTTTTTCCTGTTTTTAAGAACTCTGGTGAACCCTTCCAAATATCGGCCTATTAACCTTTTATTTATCTTTAGGAAATTGCTAGATGCCATAATGAATGCTGAATTGGTTAAGCATCTCTCATTACAGGTCTTTTTTTCCAGACAAGCAATATGGCTTTCGTTTCTCCAGGTCAACTGCTGATGTACTGACAATAATAGCACTAGATAAAAAATGTGACACCCGGAATGCAGCTTTGGACATCTTGACAACTTTCGACAGGGTTTGGCATACAGGTTTTCTATACAAGCTGAATAGTTAAGGTGACCCCAGACAAATTTTTGAACTAACCCATACTTTCCTATGAAATCATAAAATGAAGGTTATCCTGGAAGGCCACTCGACTAGTTTCTTTCGTACTAATGCGAGTGACCCCAAGGTTCCATACTTGTTCCTACTTTGTTTTTTTTTATTTTTATTAAAGAACTTCCGAGTAACATCTGCTCTCAACTTGTCATCTACGCTGATGACAACCACTTACTCCTGTCTCGAGAGTAAGGCCGATCAGTCCGAAAATATCAAAATGGCAGCCAATGTCCAAAAAGATCTCAAGTACGTCGTTAATTAGGGCAAAAGATGACTTGTTAATTTTAACGCCTCAAAAAACTGAACTTCTCTCTATTAATCATTTGCTTTCCATTAGTATGGCTGATGCTATCGCCCAGGAAAGTGACTCATTGCGCCTTTTTGAAAATGTTTACGGTGAAAGGAAAACAAAAGACACTCATTGTGTTACTGGCCATAAGAACCTGCTGATATTTTATTTTTATTTTTTAATGGACTGTGATTGGACGGTTCAAAGGTGAACCGCTCCCTTTTGAAATGGAAGGGAGAACTGAGACTGGACTATAACTGCAGTTGGAAACAAGACCGCTTAGAGACAGGAGGTTGTTTCTCTCTCCCTGCTGAAAAGGCCGGCAGCGTTTGCCCATAAGTGAAGGGTGCATGGGTAACAAAGTTGCTGAGGGCAAGTTTCCCCTTCAGAGAAAGTTTTGAGAAGTCCTCTCGAAGAATCCCCAGAAAAGAAAGTTGAAAAGAAGTCCATAAGTGGAGTTTGGAGCTAAAGCCTTTTGAGAAGAAGAAGAAGGAGCAAACACGTGCGTTTAAAAAAAAAGTTTTACCACGTGTTTAAGTAAATGTTCACCTTCTAGCAGTCGTAAAAGAAAGCCGTAATTTCCCGGCGGACGGGAGGAAAATAAGTGACCAAAAGAGGGAGTTTAGTCACCAAGAAGAGAACCTTGTCTACACAAGAGAGAAAAGAAAAAAGATAAAAACTTTTGAACCTTTAAAAGAATGAAAGTGTACTATAGAGTTATGGCTATTCCTCCATTTTTTTTTATATTGTTATTAGTGACACAGCAGGTGAGCGCATTTTTTTTTTGTGTGCATTGTAATTTTTAAGTTTTATTTTTCTGAGATATATTACATTGTGTAGTGAGTTCAATCCTCACTGGGTACCCCTTACTTTCGGCCTTGTGTCACATCTAAGCTACGCTTGGAAAATCACTTTGGGCACCTCGAGGCGGTGTAATGGCTAGCAAGCTTGTCTCGCTAGAACAATTACAACTGAGTAGTGAGTTCGATCCTCACTGGGTACCCCCTAATTTCAGCCTTGTGCCACATCTGAGCTATGCTTGGAAAATAACGATATATTACATTGTGTTAATCAGAGAATAGGTTATTTTATTCTCAGCAAAAAGGATGAATTCTTGCAAACACCCTTATTTAGCTGGTGAGAAATAAATATTTTTTTCTTTGTACAGTGTAACCCGGATATAAGAGACCCGGATATAAGAGAAACCCGGATATAAGAGAGATTTTCTCTGGTCCCAAATTAGAGCCTGTGTTAATGTATATAAATTAGACCAAACCCGGATATAAGAGAAACCTGGATATAAGATACTTTTTCGCCGGTCCCGACAACTCTCTTATATCCGGGTTACACTGTAATGGAATCTAATTTGCACTTTTTTCTTTCTTTCTTTTTCGTTATTAATTCGGGCAATAGTGAAAATACTGTTGCAGCAGGTTTTATTTTCTTTCAGAAAATAAAATTCCCGAAACCTTATCGGGCTAGCATTCTCAGCTGACATGAAGTGGAAAGTCAATACTGAATCCATTGCTACGTCAGCTGCCAAGACAATTCTTTCCTTGTGTCGTGCGAGACAATTTTTATATCCAGAATCTATCCTACATAACTATGTGTACGAATATTGCTGCCACATATGGTTTGGTGCTCCTGATATTTGTCACGAGTGCCTTGATAAAACCCAAAAATAATCGACATTGTTACTGGTTCTGATCTGGCGTCTCGGCTTCAGTGACTTTCCCACATCCCTAAAGTTGCCACCATGTGTCTTTTCTATAAATATTTTCATAGATGAACTCTTTGCTATGGTACCTAGACTTTTTGAATTTAAGCGCAGTACAAAACTGTCGTCGACATCTCATCAATTTAAAGATGAGCTGGCTAGATGTAACCGTAAGTTCTATGCTAAGAGTTTCTTTTTGCGCACTTCTTGCTTGTGGAAATCTTTTCGGTTCCATGCCTTCCAGCTATCTTCAAAAATTTAAAAGCAATTTCACTCGCTATTTACTGTCTTCCTGATTACTCTTCTTTTGTTTTCCCTCCTTAATAATATTTCTGTTTTCTAATTCTTCCACTCCCAGTAACCCCTTGTGCCTTAGTGGCTTTACTGCCTTGCATAGGGTGAACTCGATTAAAAAAAAAAAAAGAAAAAGGGTGGATGAACTTTCCTGTAGCGGAATTTGGCAATCATTGTCATTGTTCAAAAGTGGGCCTAATCGGTCGCATGTCATGTCGGACAAATCGTCAAGCCTGCACCACTACTGACAGTCAGATAAAAACTCGAACAAGCCCGCACAATCTACTTTGATAAATTAATCCATTTTCTTTCTTTCCTTCTTTACAATGTCCGATGCCAGTCCACGAATAGCATTACTGTTACATACCGTACCTATGAACAATAATGTGTATGTCACAATCCTCATAAATACGTTGGACACGATATAAGTGGGGGCAATATGCTGCCTAACCTGGCAGCGTGAGCTGTCAGCTTGGGAAGCTCTTCCCGTGTCAAACTCTCTGCCTTCGGGCAGAGAGGAACCCGGACGAGGCTATGCCGAAGGGTAGACTGTCGTCCGGAGAGGTAGACAGATACTTGATCCCGCGTATGCGGGGTCTACCAGCAATTTTCGCCCGAGCCCACGGTCTCGGATTTCCCCACATTAAATTTGGCCTTGTGCCATATCCTACCTCGTGGGGAGACAGGTAAATATCGCAATATGCTGCCTAAGCTGGCAGCTTGAGCTGTCAGCGTCAGCTGTCAACGTAGGAAGCTCTTCCCATGTCTAACTCTCTGCCTTCGGGCAGAGAGGAAACCATACGAGGCTATGCCGAAGGGCAGACTCTCGTCTGGGGAGATAGACATATACCCGATCCGCATATGCGGGGTCTACGGGCAATTTTTGACTGAGCCCACGGGCTTGGATTTGCCCCACATTAAATTTGACCTTGTGCTGCATCCTACCTCGTGGGGAGGCAGGTAAATATCGTAATATGCTCTCACTAGCAGTGGTTTACCTACTTGACGGCGCTGGCGAGTATTGTATTTTGTTGATATTATAAAGATTACCATTACATTTCCAACCTCCGTTTTGGTTATTCCTCATTTACTAAACCTTCCTAGATTACAACAATTAGCATTATTCCCTTTCCCAGGCCCCATTCTGTCATTCATTTACACAAACTCGTTAGGTCATTTACTCGCTATTTGCCTTAGTTCTTCCTGTCTTCAGGATACCCTGTGAGTGTGAAATTCTCCAAGCCACTTTCTTCATTCTACATCCCTGAAATTTTCCATTCCCGTTTTCTGATTGTAAAGATAAGGGTAATTTTAATTTGCATTTCCCTTAAAATTTCTTGTTGTTCACATGATCCAGCCATGATATTCTCAGTATCCTTCTGTAGAACAGAAGGATCCTAAGACTTTTGCCCCAAAGCCTTGTCCCTATCCTATAAATTTGCCCTGTATTCATTGTTATATAGGAGGATTGATATTAAACGACAGTGCAACGCTTTAGTTCTCCTGTTTCTTAATATTTTGCTTAGCTTTCGAAAGGCATCTTTCATTCTTACTGTACGCCTTGTACACATTTTCTGTCGTCTTCTTAAATAATCGCTTAGCAGACTATTATTTTTAGGAGGAAGTGTATCTCGGCTCTAACTTCCGGGGGTTAACCTTCGGAGTCAGATGTAAGTGTGTAATAAGGAAGTCGACTTTGATTGGTTGAGCTAGCGTAGGAATGATAGAGTTGTTTCTTGACCGTCAAGCAACGTAGACAGCTCCCCAGTGAGGGGGTGACCCCCACCCCTTACTGGATGGTTAGTATATGTCGACATCACTAATAAGAATAGCTAAGTTAAAATTCTCTGTGTTGGAGTCTTTCATTGCCAAACTGAAACGATTGTCGATAACGTACCTAAGAACACTAATGAGTATGTCCCAATCCTCATAAATACGTTGGACACTACTGTAAGTGGGGGCAATATGCTGCCTAAGCTGGCAGCGTGAGCTGCCATCTTGGGAACCTCTTCCTGTGTCAAACTCTCTGCCTTTAGGCAGAGACGAACCCGGAGGTGTCTATGCCGAAGGGCAGACTGTCGTCCGGGGAGGCAGACAGATACCTGATCCCGCGTATGCGGGGTCTACCAGCAATTTCCGCCCGAGCCCACGGGCTCGGATTTCCCCACATTAAATTTGGCCTTGTGCCATATCCTACCTCGTGGGGAGACAGGTAAATATCGCAATATGCTGCCTAAGCTGGTAGCTTGACCTATCAGCGTCAGCTGTCAATGTAGGAAGCTCTTCCCATGTCGAGAGAAAAAGCCGAGTTGAGATCATTCACCGCTCTCAATATGCAACAGTCTGCTATATCATTTCCAAGACAGTTAAATTTCTCAACATGCTTGATTTTGACACTTCAAATTCATAGCTCGTATCTTGAGATGTGTGGCGTTGCAGCTCAGACCAGACACTGGGTTCGTTGACAGGCTGGAGTTTCTGGCAGTGACACGCTTGTAGCATTAAAATTACCCTACCGTCAGATCGTTGCCCACAAGTGAAGAGCAAAATAATTTATAGCTATAAACCAGATTTTATTCTTTGGTTGTAACCTACTGATATAAGCAAGCGAAGGTGAGATGTAGCATAGGTGAGGGGGAGATGCACAGTCCAGTGACTGCCTTACCTTGTCTGTTCTTCGAGGCTCGCTTCGTTCCTTCAGTTTAACTTTTCGTGGGATGGTCAGTTTTGTAGACAAAAATGTTCGTTGTCTTGTCATCTTCGTCTAAAAAAATAATTAATCTACCTTTCGTTACTTTCTCTCAGTCTGAGCCTCTTGCTTTTGTACTTTGAAGTTGTCTCCAAATACTGATAGCCATCGGTCGAAAGTAAATGTTACGTTTTTAGTTGTGCGACAGGTCCCGATGTTTTAAATTTAACAAGACCTCAGCTCAACCCATATTGCTACAGATGTTCTTGCTAACGATCATACATTCTGTCCTTTTACAATGGACAGTTAGTCCTTTCTTCCGGCTTTCCTTTAATATCTTGTCTAAAAATATTCTTTGAGTATGGGAATCACATAAGTATCTACTGAAGTTTATACATTTTTATTTTTATTGTGTCTGCAGCATTCACGTAGAGCAAGTCAAGCCTTACGAAAAGGTCGCGAATGGGTCCGACACGACTCAACGTTTACACGGACTTCTTTCTCTTCACGTAAAGTGACGGGAAAGAGCAAATTTTTAATCACAGGCAAAGGTTAATTATAAGCAGTTAGTCATAGCAAGGGCAAATGATTAGTCAGAGGAAAGGGAAAACTGTAAGTCACAGGCAAGGGCAAACTGTTAGTCACAAGAGAGAATTATTAGTCACAGGCAAGAGCATATTATTAGTCACAGGCAAGTGCAAATTATTAGTCACAGGTAAAAGCAAACTGAAAGTCACAGTCAAGAGCCAATTATTAGTCACAGACAAGGGCAAATTATTAATCAGTGGAAAGAGAAGACTGTAAGTCACTGGCAAGGGAAAACTGTTAGTCACTGGCAAAGGCAAATTATTAGTCACAGGCAAGGGCAAATTATTAGTGACTGGCAAAGACAAACTTCTAGTCATATGCAAGGGCAAATTATTAGTCACAGAAAAGGGAAACCTGTAAGTCACAGGCAATGGCAAATAATTAGTCACAAGTAAGGGCAAATAATTAGTCACAGGTAAGAGCAAACTGCAAAAGCAAATTATTAGTCACAGGCAAGGGCAAATTATTAGTCACAGGCAAGGGCAAACTCTTAGTCATCGGCAAGGGCAAATCATTAGCCACTGGCAAGGGCAAATTATTGGTCACAGGCAAGGGCAAACTGTTATTTATAGGCAAGGGTAAATTTTTAATCACAGGAAAGGGTAAACTGTAAGTCACAGGCAAGGGTAAATTATTAGTCACAGGTAAGGGCAAACTGAATGTCACAGGCAAGAGCTAATTGTTGTTTAATCACAGACAAGGGCAAATTATTAGTCACAGGCAAGAGCAAAATGTAAGTCACAGGTAAGAGCAAATTTTTAATCAAACTGTATGTCACAGGCAAGGGCAAATTAGTAGTCAAACAGTTGATGGTTTACACATACGAAAATGCAAAAATGATTATCCCATTCGAATCGGTAACATGTACGTTTGGACACTTTCTGTCACCCGCTTGTTTGTTTAAAAAAGATCTTTTGTACTAATGGAAAGTGTTTTCTGTTTGAGGCCAGGAAATGGATTTCTTTGGTTCGGAAAATATGCTTCCCACTCAGCCTACTTAAAATGAAATATTCTGTTGACTGTTTATAATAATCTAAATATATGTATGAGGGTCAGGTGAATAGTTCATAGACTTACCAACATACTCCCATGGAATTCTCTCCTCCGGTCCACACACTTCTTCCACCAGTGTTGTAATGCTTAGATCCCGTTGGTGAAGAAGCTTTCATCCTGTTGTTCAAAAAAAGTCATCAACAAGAGATATGACGTCATCGATACGGATTCCCAACCAGGTGTTTGTTCATGTTGGGGGACAGATGATAGTCAGATGGAAGTAAATCAGGAGAATAGCCAGGGTGATAAATCAGTTCAAATCTGCAGTCATGCATAGAATCCATTGACACTAAGGATCTGTGTGCTGGAGAATTGGATTAATGAAACAACACAGCTTTCGTCAGTTTCCGTAAGCGTTTGGTCTTGATAGCCCTTTGCCTCAGATGAACGACCGTGGCCTTCTTTGGAGCCGGTGAGGAGGGACGTTTCAACTGCATGGATTGTCTGTTTGCCTTTGGTTCAAAGGGATGAAGCCAACACATATCATCAGTTAGGAATCCAGCTCGACCTTCCCCCAAACAATGTCAGATTTTCCTGTGATGTGATCGGGCATGTTGAGGTGTCAGAAAAAATGGCACAAACCGAGTTAAAACCTTCGTCATGCCAAATTCTTCATGCAGAATATTCTCACCTCTCTCACGGGATTTGCTAATAGCCTTGTCTATTTGATTCATAGTCAATCGTCTATCGTCCATCACCATGTGGTGAACACGATCAAGGTTTTTTTTCTTCGGTGGTGGCAGTTGCAGGACGTCCAAACTTTGAGCGATCTTCAATGCCTTCCCCTTCTCTTCTTGAATTCAACTGCGTACTTTTTCACTGTTGATAAATCTGGAGAGTCATCCCCTAATGTTGCAACCATGACAGCATGAATCTCCTTGGGGGTTAAACACTTTTTCTGCAGCTGCTTGTTAACACCACGATGCCAAATTTTGTCCATTTTCAAAAGAGTTCCTTGCCAGTTACAATATTTAGCTGTCCCCCCACGTGGGGTCGCATGTGGGCACAAGGCCGAGTTTTACGTGGTCACCCGAGCCCGTAGGCCCGGCCAAAAATATAGCCTTCGACTCGCCTAGGCGAGTTCGAGAGCTGTCATAACCGCCCCGAACGAAACCTTGCCCTTCGGCAAAGCTTCGTCTGGGTTCCTCTCTGCTAATGCAGAGAGTTTGACAGACGGCGTGGACTGTAACTTAATACAGCTACTTGCCAGTTACATCCGTTGTCGTGTTTGAATGGTCAGTTGTCAGTTTACCTGGAAAGAAAACAATGCAGTTATTAATACCTAAAGTTGAAATTAATGCATGGAATGTTTCACAATTCTAGCATCACTCCTTCATAGTTTATGAAATTTCAGCTCACTCTCGTATCACTGTCTCTTGCAACCAATTCTCCTATTGTCGTGATTTAGAAATAATATCTAACATTGCAAAGCATTTTAGACAGCAGTTGTAAGTGATATGCTACAGGATAGCACATAATAAAACTTGATGCAATTGTACACCGAGGTCGTTCTCCGTCTTCCCTTTTGTCTAATTCCATCTCTGCCGATTCACGCTTTTTCCAGATGCTGATAAGTGCCCACGCGTAAACAACAATGCTAACATTCATGAAGTTTATCGAATCCCGTGGCCCCAGTTTGAATCGAGCCAAGGCAGATGTACTGTTGGACTTTGATCGATTCTTATGGTGTTTACTTTAACTATTAAAATTAAGATGAGTATTCTGTGAATATCATTTACCATAGACTGAACATGTGACCAATGACGAAGTTTTAAGGAATATGGAAACGAAAAGGACGGCATGGGCCAAAAGAAGGCTTACAATTCTTTCACTATTTGTTTCATATTTTAGATTTAATTTATCCAAATCATAATGAACTTCGCCTGTTCCTTCACAAAGATGGAGCACCTCCGCCATTATACTTTGGTAGTAAGGAACTACCTTAAACAAACCTTTCAACAGCGTTGGTTCTAAAGTAGAAACGGCATCGAATGACCACCACGTCCACCTGACCTAATATCAATGGATTTCTTTTTTTTTTTAGGTGGTGGGGATGTAGTAAAGAACAAGTTTTATAAGAGAAATCCCCACACAGTGGACGCATTAAAAGAGCACATCTTAGTAGTATTATTTGCAATTGATGCTGATCAGGATTTGTGTCGTGTTGTGTATCATCTGCAGAGGTTCAAGGAATGTTGCAATGTTGAAGAGGGACATTTTGAGAACTTAAGATATTAAACTGCGCTAAAAATGTAAGTAAAGCGTTAAATAAATATAAATGAACTGTTTTGGACATGATTATAACAAATAAATATCTATATATACAAATTTGTAGCCTCTGTCTGTCTAGGGCTTTGGAGATAGACCCCCATAACTATATATATTCTGAAACTACATTATCCAGGGTACTTGGATAAGTATATTTCATTTTGATCAAAAGTGATCCTTTTCGCAGATTTTTTTTCCTTTGATATAAATTAAAATTAAATTTTAACAAGGGAATGACACCTAGATTACTTGGATAAGTATATTTCAGTCTGGTTCAAAGTGGGCCCCGGTGAGGAGCACAATCTTCCACTGATTTTCTTTTTGTCCCTTTGATTTAAATTAAATTGAAATTTGAATAAGAGAATGACGCCTAGGGTACTTGGATATGTATATTTCCTTTTGATCTAAGGAGGGACCCGAGAGGGGAGGGCATCCCCAACACAAATATACACTGATTTTTTTCCCTTTGATTTAAATTAAATTGAAATTTGAACAAGGGAATGACTCCTATTCAAAATATAGAAGGAGAAAGCCAGAAGATAGAGATCACATTGCCAAGACGATTGAGTAATATTGAAATGCATCATTTTTCTCCACAAATTATAACAATGATTTAAAATCAATCATCATTTTCAATGAGTTGAAAATTCCTAGGGTTGATAATGAGAAAAGAGGGCTTGGCGAACTTAACACTCAGAGAGAAGTTGAAAGCAAGCGAAAGAGTGTAAAGCAACGAATAACCTACTTAAAAAGCTTGTGTAAATATTTGGCAGATTAGGAATTAAAGTAGACAGCAAGAAGAGAGATTTTGCTAAGATCTAAAACGAACGGGAAATTGTGGAGAGCCGTGATCGCCCACGATCTGAAGGAACACGGCACACCATAGAAGAAGATAAGGCGCGTTTTTATTATTATTATTATTATTATTTTAAAGTTTTCTGTTTCAAAACGATCATTTTGTTCCAGCCTGATATCGCCCAGCAATTGTAATTTTTTCGTCTCTGTCATTTAATCAATAAATCTGCCCATCATTCTATCGATCTTTGACTTTTCTTATTCATTTCGTGATTTATTTTTCATGCATACTTATCGATAAGTCCACTTCAGTTTCTATGGTTCACGTTAAATTCATTTCAATATTTACATTAACTTCAGCTTTGGCTACGGCGCCAGTTCGGCCTCACAGGGCATATTGAGGGCAAGAGAGACAGGGGAAATCACCGGGACGCATAACTGACCGGCATGTGGGTGGCGTAAGAAGAACGGAAGTTTTAGCAAAAGTAGAAAACTGCAGTTGGTAATGATAATGCTAGCCGTTTCCCTACAAGTAACCAGCAGAAAGGAGCAACTCAATACCGCCGACTCAAAACCGCCGACTCAACACCGCCGACTAAGCACCGGTACAATTGAGACAACTCAGGCCCGAGACAACTCAGCACCAGAAAAATAAAACTTTATTATAACCAAATAAAAGTAATTTATTCAAGATTAAAACCTTAATTAATGGATATTTTTAAAGTATTTTTACATAGTCTTAACAACATAAGATACGCAGATGACATAGTGCAGATAACAGACACGGAAAGGAAACTACAAAACCTCCTACAGAAGGTAGCGAAGAAGAGCGAGAAGGTACAAAGCATAAGCTATAAGAAGACAGAATTTATTTATTAAAGACATTTTTATGTTTAACGTTCTTTTTATAAATGTCTTTAATAAATAAATTGTCGGACTTTGTCCATTTCTTAATATATGACGTCATTTGTTTACATTTGATACGCCAGAGCAGTTATGAATGTACGAGATTCATGGAAGATTGAAGTTTATAAGCAGTAAATTCGACCTTGTCTACCGAACGCTTCTTTGTGGCCGATCGTTAAGACACGTCAGCGTAAATAACGGTTCCGTATAGGATGCAGGTTCGAATCCTGTCAAAGAACGAATATTTTCTATGAAAATTTCTCGGATATTCAGGCCGGTAAATGTTATTTAATACTGTTTATTATAAACAGAGCATTTACTTAAATACTTGTATCTATAAAAAGAACGTTAAACATAAAAATGTCTTTAATAAATAAATTGTCGGACTTTGTCCATTTTTTAATATAAGACAGAATGTATAGTCATCAGTAAAAGGATGACCCCAAAATACGATTTACAGGTCGGGGACTCTAAAATCAAGCAGGTGCGGAAATTTAAATATCTGGGAAGTGTTCTGACATAGGACGGTAAGTGCGACGCTGAGATCCGAAGACGTATTGGGATGGGCAAAGACACATTCTAAAAGCTGGGCAGAGTATTACGAGACAGGAGGGTTTCATTGGTAACAAAGTGTACTGGACTGCTACGTGATATCTGTCTTCCTTTATGGCAGCGAATGTTGGACGGTCTCCTCAAAGATGAAGAAGAGACTCGAGGCAGCACATGTATGGTTCTAAAGAAGAATCCTAAGTATATCATGGACCGAACATGTGAGCAACGAAGAGGTTTTCGAGAGGATACAAATAAAGATGAAGCTTATACTTAACATCAGGAAGAAGCAATTGAAATTTCCAGGTCACGTAAAGAGAAAAGAAGGTTTGGAGAATCTGATATTCACAGGGCGGATAGAGGGAAAAATGCATAAGGGAAAGCAACACGTAACATCCCGAGAGAGCTTAAGCAAGTGTCTGGGAGAAGTAGCAAAAAGAGAAAGCATATTGAAAACTACAATAGATAGGGGGACGTGGAGAGCCATGATCGCCTACGTCCTGAAGGGACACGGCGCATAAAAGAAGAAGTCGTAAAGAAATAAGAAGAAAAATATTCACTACCTAAGGTTTTATTCCTTAATAAATTACTTTCATTTGGTTATGAAAAAAACTCATGTTTTTCTGTTGCTGAGTTGTTTTGGTCCTGATTTATCTCGGCGCTCAGTCAGTGGTGTTGCGTCGGCGGTGTTGAGTCGGTGGTGTAGAGTCGGCAGCGTTGAGTAGTCCTGCACCTGAAACCAGTACTGCTTTTGGTTGAAATTTATAAAATCTTCCACTTATTTTTTTTTTCAGGAAAGTAGGTCTTTCAAGTCCAGTAATTGTTATTAGTATCCATGGAGGTTTCCTTCCTAACCTTTTATTTGTAGTAGTGTGGAATATCAACGTCTTGATTATGTCCTTTTTTTCCCTTCGAGTTACATGTGCTATCCATTTTAGTTGTTGCTGCTGTTTAAAATCGTCAAGTGATGAGGTTTCTGTTATTTGGCCCATTTTTTTGGGGGGGGGTCTGGAATAAGACATGTCTAGTAGGGAATTGCTGGAACTGATATCAATAAACCATTATTTGCTGACTACTTGTTTATAAAGATGCTCATCTGCTAGATGCCTGCTCAGGCACATCAGTGTTTCGTTCAACACCCACAGAGCCAACCGGTGGTTTATACTGAGCATTACCAACCTTGAGGTCCTGGATCGTGCTCACTCCTCAAGGAGTGAGTCCATGTTCATTAACTCCGATTGGTTGGGCATGTCATCCGTATGGAGGAGCGCCGCTTTCCATGACGTCTGCTGTACGGAGAGCTCTTGCATGGCAAAAGAAACCAAGGCCGTCCAAAGAAGCGGTACAATGACATAGCGAAAGCAAATCTCCAGGGGTGTAAGCTCAAACCCATAGAACTAGAGGAGCAAGCCAGTGATCGACCACGTTAGTGTTGTAGAGTAGTTTTCACAGTGGAGGCTTGTAGTTCGCTAAGTCGGTCCTAAAAAGGTCCGACGTACAAAACGTTAGGAACTTGAAAATAATAGTTAATGACGCAGCAATCTAATTGTGGTGGTTGATACTTCAATGTCCGACATCAACTGACTAACTCAACTCTACTGAGCCCAACTAGCAACCGCTACTACTACTGCTACTACTTATTATGTGTGGGAGAGTCTATTACAATAGAATAGGTATGTTCCGGTATAACAGTTAGCAAGTCACAATCCATAATGCTGCTATAACCTTCGAAAATGCTTGACGCCAGTGGCTGACCGCTGCCAGAGATCAACGCCACAGGGCATCGTCAGCAGTGATTACGACAACAGACTTTGAGTGCCCCCACTGTTCTAGACTCTGCGCCTCTAACTTGGGATTGCGGAGCCACCTCCAAGTTCACAGATGAGAGGCAGATACGACATATCATCTTCGGATTCGGAGGACAACCGACACATACTAAGTATACCTTAGTTATAGTTTCTGGGGGAGAACACAAAATCTAGCGTGATTTGCATTTGAATAAGACCATTATGCTGAAAGTCCCGATCAAGATTCACATATAAAAACACTAAAAATTCTGGTAGCATTATTAATAAAAAAGAAAACGCCAACAATCAATGATATCTATTATGAACACGGCCACAATGTGCTGACCATGTTTGGAAAATAAGACATTCATATAACTCAAGATACATACATAAAACAGTGCATTTATTCAGTTAAAAATAAAATATTATTCATCCTTGATAATGGCTAAAATTATAGCCAAAATCGCTTGGAAAAAATCGAAAATTTTTTATATAATTTATGTCCTTAGAAAAAAAACTTATACGAACACATATGAGAAACCATAAAAACAACACAACTGCATTTTGTTTATTGTTATTCGTTTTCAAAATATATATATATATATATATATATATATATATATATATATATATATATATATATATATATATATATATATATATATATATATATATATATATAAATAAAAAGAAAGAACAGTAGGATATAAAATCCGGTAATTTAATTGCAAAATTAAATTCGGGGTTTTTAGCTTCTATTTTTGAAACATGGTTGGAACTGTGTACAAAAAAAAACATATTTTAAATCAATTAATTTATATATATATATATATATATATATATATATAGTTATGTGCAAATTAAATGATACAAAACGAATAATTCGGTTATTATTTACTTTTTACCGTATTTTTACGATGAAACATTACCCATTGCACACGTTAGTACCTCGTATGTCATTCCACGAAGTCGTCCCTTGCAGACTGGCCACACATTCTCGATTGGATTTAAATCAGGAGATTTTTCAGGCCAGTCTATTACTTTGATTTGCTCACTGCTAAGTTATACCAGTGTCTTTGCGCTGCGTTTCAAATTTTCGTACGTTTCTTCGGAGTAACGTCTATCGCAGACAATGGCTGCAGGACAACTAATCGACAGTCGGGACAATAGTGTCTTGGCGTAATGAAAATCTGATGCAATCACGGGTGACGCAATATTTTTCAAGGCCAAATAAATTTCGTCACATAACTTGAAAATAGATTCGTATTACTGCACACCACTGCAAGTGACCTAATCTGAGGAAAAAATAGAAAGCGATTACACCCTGTCACTGCAGTGGATCTAAAACTGAACGTATGGTAAAAAAAAGGAAAATAGGTTGTTTCAATTAATTTGCACACGTATATATATATATATATATATATATATTTAGGAGTTAGACAAAATAATTTGAACTCTAGCTTAAACATTTATTTATGAACTAATAAGTTGTTGGATCTTTATTAGCTTCAAATTATTCTAATTATCTTGCCCGAAGATAAATAATGAGTTAATTATGTAGAAAAGCAAGGTAAAGGATAAAAATGCCTGGCAGTTACCTTTGATGCCGGTTTGATCTTTACAAATAGCCAGAAATGAAGGAATTGTAAAAAAATGCTATTTTTTCCAGCTGTTCACATTATTCTGCCTAAACCTTGTAATATATATATATATATATATATATATATATATATATATATATATATATATTTAGTTTATTTAAAAACTAGGTAATCCATATGGGTAGACCCAAGGAGGATGATATCCGGAGAGCTCATTTAAAATTCAAAGCCGATATGTTTGAATAAAAACCTTTGGAAGTAAAGTCTGATGATCCAGAGCCCTGTTAAAGGGGTTGTGGTGAAATAACTTATTACATGGAACCTTAAAAAGTGGTCTGTTTTTTTATTCAAACAATATATATATATATATATATATATATATATATATATATATATATATATATATATATATATATATATATATATAACATTTATTTGGGTATAAAATCATTTTTTTTATACATATTTGAATAAATGTAATGGACACGGAATGTTTTACAAGGTTTTTATTCACTTTTCCTAATGTCATTAGAGGTTTTTTTTTGCTTTTGGTTTTTGGGGTTTTTTTTGTATTTAATGAAGACTAATGGATTTTCGAAACTATACATAGTGATTTATAGTTTCAAGAATTTTCAGCCAATTTATTATCCATTTACAATAAATCCTTATTAGTATATTTTCCTATTGTTATATTCTAAGACGTACTATATAGAAGTAGTAGTAACTCTAATCCGTGCTGGGGATGTGTAGTAATAATTCCATGGTGGATTGCCTTTCAAACAGCAATTACGTTCCGTCAATTTTCAAAGAAGTCTTGGATTAAACTGCTTTACATTTTATACTTCTATAATCTTTAAATGTTTTGCAATTTATAATCTTACAATAATATTTTGCAGGATCTACAATACAATGACTTTTTTTTTATAATAGCAGGGATCTGTGCATGAGTATTTAAGTGTTTCCTTATCGAACTAAGATCACTTATGTGATCTGTCAGTCTCCGTCTTAATGATGTACTCATCTGGACTATGTAAATGTTGTAATGATTACTTTTTTATTACAAGAATCACAGTTGTGTATGAGGCAACGAAATTGATAAAGCTACATTGTTAATCTGAAATTTGGATTTCAATGGCGTATTTTTAGAGGTAATTATGGCATTGACAGTTTTTAATGTACATTGTCGGTATCACGCGTTTACACGGATCGACGGGTAAAATGTAATGTTTTATGATGCTTCGTGTATTGAATTCACTTTCTTTATAATTTTCGTTCCTCTGGCTGCAGTAAAAAGATATTAATGTTTTGTTGTGGTGTATCTTTAGTGTTGATGCCGTTCTGGTGGGAATGATTTTATTTGAATATTTATAATGTAGACTTCAGGGTTTCTCTGAAGATCACGAAAGCTAAGCTCAGAAACAACTCTCCAAGTCACCACATTAGCTCAATCACGGATATTGAGCACTTTCCACTAAATAACACACACACACACACACAAACACACACATATATTCGTATTTTAAATACACGTTCAACGTATTTTGTTTATTTTAATCTGTGCATTACGTCAATCAGTTTAAATGCATTACGATTTCTCGAATTTGAATAGAGATAGATTGCAGTCTCTTCATTATCAATCTATATTTGTGTTTGTATATATATATATATATATATATATATATATATATATATATATATATAGTAAAGATAATAGATCAGTTGGTATATAATCCAAGTGGATTCTAATAATATGAAATATTAAAACTGATCCACAAAAAGAGCTCAATGCATTTATAATTGCAAGGCCAACAGTAATATACAGTAAAATCCTATTAATTTTTCGACAGCTGTTCTGACACGAACTCAGTCCATATACCGGGGTTGAATAAGACTGGCAACGGTTTCGTCGGTTGAAATAGGTCTGTTCCCCATATGAGGTAATTTTGGATTTTATTGTATTATTCTCTCTCTCTCTCTCTCTCTCTCTCTCTCCTTTATTTCTCATAAATCTCTCTATCTATCTCTATCTCTATATATATATAATATATATATAAAAGTGAACATAAATCAACACTTAGAGGCGACAGTCTGTTTCATGCTATATGCAATCGTATTTCATATAGCATGAAACAGATCTTTGTTTTTTCTATGTTCACTTTTTATATATTTACACGCTCTATCTCTGATATTGAGCACTTTATTCCATAAATATAGCATACTTTAATTTTATATATATATATATATATATATATATATATATATATATATATATATATATATATATATATATATAAACGTGCAATCAATTTACAAATACATGAATTATTCACACAAAACTAATGCAAAGGTTAATGATTTAAATGGCGAGACATCCATCATCGCAAACAATTCAAATAGTATACAAAAACCTCCAGATCAGATCCGTTATGAATGAATTGATCCTTGTTTATATAAATTTCTGCCGTATTAGTTGTTATTTTTACTACAAGCTTTCGTCTGTTCCTACAGACATCTTCAGGTATAGAATAGATGTTGTTCTTCTTTTTTTTCTCTTAGTAATAAGAGGACAACGAAAATATATGTATTGTTGTATCCGAAAATGCTATTGAAAAATGAGTTATTGGTTTTGGAACGCGCCAAAGCAACGCTGAGTTTGATTTTAAATTTTTAAAGTGTTTGCGTTTATACCAAATATGGTGATGAACAAATTTTTTTACTGGTAAATTTTTCTGTCAAAGTGGCATGAACTATATTGTTCAATAATTACAGTAATGTCGCACTTATTATCTAAAAGCCATTTAAATCATTAACCTTTGCATTAGTTTTGTGTGAATAATTCATATATATATATATATATATAGATAGATTCACGATATCTATATCTAATATTATAAAAAAATTAAATTAAGTTTAAGTTAAATTAGTAATCATAATCTCCTATTTCACATATTTAGAGAGAATTAATATATAACCCCACAAATCACACTTATACACACACCCATACTAATATACACACTTACACACATCATACTCACTTATCCCTAGGAACCACATAACAGACATACATAACAGAGACACATCCCTTTCCAGGAATAATAAAAGTGTCAAAATTTAAAAGGAAATTCAGATAATATGAATCCATCCAGCCCTTATCTTAAATAACAATTTAAAAGAGACTGTTTGATATATACATAAAAAACTGACCAAAATCATGCCATGATTTTGTGAGTTCCAACAACTAAAAAATGTGGAGTAAAAAGAAGCTCTATGACGAAATTTCAATCCCACATAATTTTGGAAATGACATGCTGTAAATGTCATTCATATAAAGCTCCAGTACAAACAAAATTTCTGGGTGTCAAACTGAGGACAGAGCAGAGACTTCGGAAAGAGTTGGAGGAGTCTAAGATTGTCAAGAGAGTGGCTGCTGGAAGACCCTATTTTCTAGCCCTTTTTTATAATTTTCATGAAAAACTTGGGATGACCCATGCCCTTTATGCCTCCATGAGAAATTGCACATTATTAAACTTCTAAATAATAATAATCTATTAAACAATAGACATGAGTTAACGTTTTTGTCGACATCATCAGATTTATGGTTTGAATAATTAGATAAAAAAACAAGCATACAATATAATAACTTATTTAATCCATAGCCCAATCATCAGATTCATGGTTTGAATAATTAGCTAAAACATGCATACAATATAATAAGTTTCATAATCCATAGCCCAAATAAATAGTTTAAATACCCTACAAAAAAGATAACCCTTTATGAAGTCGTCAAAAAAAACAAATGTTACAGTTTTTTTTTTTTTATATGCACAAATCCCTTTCAAAAAAAAAAAAAAAAATAAAAAAATAAATAAATCTCCATAGACAAGCAAACCAGACTAGGGTTAATACATCTTCCGTTTCAAATTTTAGACACCCCCACCTTTCCCTGACTTGACATCTATGAAAGTAACTCTATACTGATACTTATTATTAACACCCAACACACGCCTACCCAATTTAAACAATTCGCCCTAGCTGTTACCATGGAAATTTTGATTTCAATTATTAAAACACGTAAATTTCAGAAATACGTTATTCCAAAAAAAATTTCGCTTGAAGATGGAACAGAGATTTTATTTTAACTCAATTTAATTCAAATAATTATATTGAAGTTTTCGGCTCTTGTTTTGAAACATGAGACCTCTTATGTCGCGATTTGGAATCATATTTTAAATAAATATATATATATATATATATATATATATATATATATATATATATATATATATATATATAACTGTTAAATTTAAAGATATTATTATAATCGGTTTCACTATTTTTGAAAAAAAAAGAAATCGTCATCATGACATTTAACGAGCATTTCAAATCAAGAACAAAAAACTTATTTTTTATTTTTCAAATTTTAAAAAAATAAATTAAATAAATATATATATATATATTATATATATATATATATATATATATATATATATTATATGTTCCTGTTTATTATTTTTTTTTTCTTTATAAATCTTCAAAATGATTTTGTAGGAGAATTTTATAAATATATTTCGATATGAATAATTATCAAAATCATTATATATCATGTCAATAATATATATCATTTATTGAATATTATTTTTATTGAATATAAAAAAAAATCATCAAACTAAAAGTTTCTTTTTATAATTTAAATGCATGCATTCATCATTTTAGTTTTGATTGCTGTAAATCATTTAAAATTTCATCATAATAAATGAATAAAATAAAAAAAAAAATAAAATTACATTCTTTTGTTTTATTTATCAAGATTTTTTTTTTTTTTTTCTTATGAATTTAAGTTTTTTTTTAAATTAACCCAACATAAATTTTTGCACGAATCCGTTCTAAAAAAAATTAACTTCTGTTCAACTTTTACAATTTATTTTTTTTGAACAAAAATTACTAGAAAAAAAAAAAAAAAAAAAAAAAAATTGTTTTTTTTTAAAAAAATTTTATAAATTAAAAAAATAATATTTGAAAATCTGGTTCTTTTAAAAATAATACCAAAATCTTTAAAAAAAAAAAAAAAAAAAAAAAGATAAAAAAAAAAAAAAAAAAATGGCTTTTTTAAATAAAAAATTTTTAAAATTATTTGAAATAAATAGGAATTAAACTAAAAAAAAAAATTAAAAGAATAAAAAATAAAAACAATATAATTAGATAGAATTTGTATAAATGGGACCTTCAAAGATGGCGGAGATGATAATTTCTTTTTGGAATTTCTTTAGACTTTTTGGGTCTTTGGGAATATGGAAAATTACAGGAAAAAAAAAAACAAAAAAAAAAAAAAAAAAAAAATTTTTTTTTTTATTTTGTTGACAAAATTTTTTTATAAGTTATTTATATGCGAAGAAATGACATTCCATTTGGGTCAATTTTTTTTTTATATTTTTAAATTTATCGTTTTTTTTTTTTTTTTATTTTTTTTTTTATATACAGTATATATTTTAAATGGAATAATATAGGATTATTTAAAAAAAAAAAAGGAAAAAAATTAAAACAAAAAAAAATGATAAGAAAAACATCATTTTTTATTTTTCATCAAATTATTAAGGAAAATATGTTAATTTTTTATTAAATTTTTTATTTATTTAAAGTGTTTATATACAAAAGAAATTATGAAATTAAATTTTTTAAAATTCATTTTCATAGATCATGATATATATATATATATATATATATATATATATATATATATATATATATATATATATATATATATATAATTTAAAATAAGTCAGAAAAAAAAGGGTCAACAGTCTATAATCAAATATTATATTATTTATAAGCATTAAACAGATGAAAAACAATATGTTTTTGATATATCTTATTTTTTTGACATTATATTTTCATAATTAAAAAAATATTTTTTTGATATTGAAACTTTTTTTTAATAAATATATTTATATATTTTAAATTTTTAAAATTATTTATCGTCTGAATGAAAAATTAAAAGTTGAAAAAAAAAAAAAAATAAACATTTATTTTATATAATTTATATATATATATATATATATATATATATATATATATATAATATATAAATGCAAGAAAAATTAAAAATTTTATTCTTATGTAACATTTTAAGATATTTTTATTAAAAATTTTCTTTTCGTAACGTCTTTTAAGTTGAAATGTCAACATTATTTTGAAAAAAAAAATTGGAAAATTTTTATTAATAAATATTTTTTATTATTTGTTTCTTAAATAATTTTTTATTTTAAAATTCTCGTCTTCTCAAAGTAAAAAAATTTTTTTTATATGTTGTTTTTTTGTTATCCGGAAAGAAAATCTGATCTTCTGTGTTTTTTTTTTATTTTAAAATGTTCAGAAATAAACATATTTCTTAAATAAAAATATTTCTAGAAAAAAAAATGGAAAATTGAAAATCCAAACCAAATGGATAATGACAAACAAACAATGATTTTAATGGAAATGAGAAAATAAAGTAAAATCATAAGAAAAATTTTATTAAAAAAAAAATTATATTAAAATTTTTAATGTAAACATCTAGAAATATTTATTTTGAAAATATAAATGAGAAATATTATTTATTTTTAATTGTTTGATAAATAAAAATAATTATTTATAAAGTTTGAAAATTTTTTTAATGTCGAAGTATAAAATGTTTTTTACAAAATTTGAAAATGGAAATATTGATCAAAAAAATTGTTTTAAAAATAAAAAATGTTTAATTTTCATAAAAAATGTAGTTTCAAACATTTTTAATTAAAAAGGATTTTTAAGTTCATTTTTGACAAACAATAAAAATTATTTAATTTAAATTTTTTCCAAAAAAAAAAAGGGTTTTAAAGAATTACAAAATATGAAAAATAAAAAAAAAAAATTTTTATTATTTTAAACATTATATATACGTTATATATAATATATATATCAATTATAATAAATATATAAGAATATATATATATATCAATATATATATATATATATATATATATATATAATATATATATATATTTATATAAATATATATTTGAAAATGAATTTTCAAAATTTAATCCACAATTTAATATCTTATTTTAAAAATTTAATATGAAATACTTACAAAATCAACGATTAATAATTTGAGATTTATGATTTTTTTTTTTTTTTTTTTTTTTTTTTATTTTTTTTTATTTTTTTAAATCCGGTCAGAAATGGATTAAAAAAATGGAAAATGAAAAAATTCAGATAAAAAGAAGAAAACAATTAAATGAATGTCTGAAAATGGAATTGAAAAGCTGAATCATTTCCAAGGATATTAAAATCAAAAAATTTTTTTTTTTATATTCAAAATGACACCCAAAAAAGAAATTAATGAAAATTCAGAAGCTAAAGACAAGTAAAATTGAAAAATAAAATATTGAAAATGAAAAAAAAAAAAAAAAAAAATAACAGATTTAAAAAAATTTAAAATGTTTGTTTTTTTTTACGTTAAAAATATTTAAAAAAAATTTGAAATTAATTATGGGTATATATAAAGAAAAAGTCAACAAAAAATAAAATCAAATTAAAAAAATGTTAAAACGATGGAAAATGATTTTTTTATTGAAATTAAAGACGACAATCAGTGAAAAAAAGGAACTAAAATTTGAGAAACATGAAATTAAAAAATATATGAAAAATAATGTAAGAAATCCCCCACCAAAAAAAAAAAATGTAATTTAATAAAAATTGTCATTAACAGAAAAGCAACGGGACTACATAGTAAAATTAATAAAATATAAAAAAGTAAAAAAAAAAAAAATAATAATAATCTTCTTTAAAATAATAAATAATAATAAAATAAATTTCATTCAAAAAGTTAGGATTACAAAACACCCTTTTGAATAAAAAAGATTTAGATTTTGTCACAAAAATGAAGGGAACTGGAGCATGGTGAAGCTTATGTTACCTAGGAGAAGAAGAAGGAGATGGCATACAACACCCCCAAATGAAGGAAAAAAAAAAAAAAAAAAAATACTACAGGCGTGTACGTCTGGTACTAAATACTGAGCTAAACTAAAAAAAACAGAATATCAGCCATAAACACATTGGCTGTCCCTGTGGTGCAATATAAGCTTTAATGTTTTAACTGGACCATAGCTGAAATAAAAGCGAATGGACGCCAAAACGAGAAAGCTTCTCACTTGTTATCGCATGCATCATCCCAAAGCTGATGTCGATCGTCTGTATGTATGTGCCCAGATCCGAAGGAGGCAGAGGATTAGTTCAACTAGAACTGTCCTAAAAAACTACAACAATTGGCCTCCAAAGATATTTGGAAACTACAGAAGACTGGATGATGGTATGCGTCAAGGAACATGAAAGTAGTAAGCGTCTTTACTCCGTAATGAAGGAAGCCAACAAATTCAAAATGGAGTTCCAAATGGGCGTAGAGATGCAACTACAGCACAATACACCGGCTGAAACTGCAAAAATAAAAAAAAAAGACAGCAAAGACGAATGCAACCGACCAGTTACAGAAGCGATGGCAAGATAAACCGCTTCATGGCCAATACTCTGCCCGTACCAAACAAGCTGACGTAGACAAAACCCGTACCCATCAATGGCTACGTAGTGCAGGGTTGAAAGCGGAAACTGAAGGTTTTATCCTTGCTGCGCAGGACCAATGCTTGCTAACTAGGAATTATCAAGCACATATACTAAAATATTGTGTCAGCCCAAAATGCAGATTCTGTGATAAATATCCAGAAACGATTGATCATCTTGTATCAGGTTGCACGGTGTTGGCACCCACTGAATATAAAACCCGACATGACAGAGTGGGCCAATATCTGCACTGGAAAATCTGCAACTTCTACGGGAAGAAAACTGAAAGAAACTGGTATGAACACCATCTAGACCCGGTTACGGAGATAGGACCTGTTACAATTCTATGGGACTACACAATACACACTGACAGAACAATCAAAGCCAACCGCCCAGATATTGTTATTAAAGACCACAAAAAAAAAACGGTGCCTCCTTATTGATATGGCAGTCCCTGCTGACTGCAATGTATCTTTGAAGATATTCAAAAAGTTGTCAAAATACAAGGACCTTGAAATAGAAATCTCGAAAATGTGGCATAAGGGAACATCAACAATCCCTGTTGTAGTTGGATCCCTAGGACTGGTTGGAAAAGATTGCAGTAGACTAATTGAAGGGATTCCTGGAAGTCCATGCCTCAAGGAGATACAAAAAATTGTTCTGACAAGTACAGCCCACACTTTACGAAGGGCTTTTTATCTATTTAATTTTTTTTTTTTTTTTTTTTTTGTCAGTGGAAAGTGTCATGACGCCATTTCTAACCTTAGGTCCCTGGGCGGGACCCGGAAAGAAAAATGTAAACGCCAGAAATCAAAGAAAATAATAATAATAATAATAATAATAATAATAATAATAATAACAACGAAATCAAAAAAATTACGACAAATAAGGTTTTTTTTTTTTTATCATCTAATAAAAATATTTAATGGGAAATAATGATGGTGGACTTTAATATTTTAAAAAATGCTTAAATCTATATTTATTGGACAAAATGCAATAAATCTAAAAATTCTGTCAGCTGCATTCGAGAAAAAATTAATAAAATAATTAAAATTTTTCAAAGGAGGCATAAAAAAAAAATATTAAATCCAGAGGAGATTCTAAAAAACATTTATATATATATATATATATATATATATATATATATATATATATATATATATATATATATATATAAAATGATACTTATATATGACAAAATATAAATATATATAATATATACACACACATATATATATAAATGAACATAAAAACTTTGCATTATTTTACCAATCATTTGATAAAAAAACAATGAAAATCACAAAAATATATATAAAGACATATGCACACACACACACAAATATATATATATATATATAACAAACACAAACACACACACACAAAAATATATATATATATATATATATATATATATAAAAATATATGAATATAGAAAGAGAGATTTTAATGAAAAAAGAAAACTTTTGTAATTTTAAAAAATATATCAACTCAAAATTTAAAATTTGTTTAAAAATTTTAATAAAAGAAAAAAATAATTGGCCAAAATGCCACATCTTGGCTAATTAATTTAAATAAAAATCACTTTATATATATATATATATATATATATATATATATATATATATATATATATATATATATATATATATATATATATATATATATATATATATATATAATATCCTAAAGTTAGTTGTTAATCGTATTAATTTTTTTTCTTTGGGCTTCAGACCTGCATCTGTGCGATTTTTCAAAAAAAAGAAGTTCATGTTTGTAATTCTTTCTTTTTTTATTTTTTTTTTTTCCTCGAGATTGATTTAATTGGCAAATCAAAAATTCAAAATTTCAAAACGAGTCTAGTTATATTTTTTTGTATAATATAAATTTTTTAGGTTATCCTATCGATAACTTATTTTAAATCGAAAGTTTCTTTTTTTTTCATTGCGTAGACATAGGTTATTTATTCCATAAAAAACATACCCATATTAAATAAACCGTCACTCATAAAGTAATGTTTATTAAAAAAAATAGAAAAGTTTATAAATATGAGGTGGCGTGATATATTTTTGCTTAAATAAAAAACCTAATAGAAAAACCATTTTGAGATAAATTTATTTAAGACCATAAGAAAATAATATATGTTAAGGAACTCAGTAACTTTGAATCTAATAGTTAAATATTATCAAAAATTAAAATATAGGAAAATAAGGAATAATAATTTGCAAACAACAAATTGCTAAAAATAAAAAGAAATAAAGGAAGACAAGAATATTTACGTAAATTTTCTGATAAAATAAATTTTTATTAAAAAATGATGTTTAAATAATTACAAAAAATATTTTACATAAGGGAGGTAAAAAAACATTATATAAAATCCTCAAATAACATATAGAGAAAAAATTAACAATGATTTTTATATTTTTTAATTAATAAATTTGAATGAGGAAAATTTTTGAAAAAAATAAATTTAAACATGAATTTTTTATCACCATAAATGTGATCATAAAAGTAACTTTTTTAATAATCCGGAATATAGACTTATAAACCCTACTAAGACGGAATTAGGCAAAAAATTAAAATAGTTCTGCAGGATATAAAAATTTTTGGTTTAGACTTTTGAATTTTTATTATTAACCAATGGCAATCTAATAAGGATTAAAATATTAAATGGTTTGAAAATTATAAATAACAAATAAATAAAAAATGCTCATTTATTAGGTATGATATTAAGGAATTATCCGTCTATTTTATAGAAAATATAAATAAAACGAAAGGTTAGCTAATAGTTTAAAGAATACATCCAAATTTCTGATGATAAAATAAATCTAATTAGACATTTTAGAAATACATTATATTTCACGATAATACTTTATGGATAAAAATGAGAATATTAACGGTTTTGACAACCCTATGGGAGCGTTTGATGGGGCAGAGGTGTGCGAGATAGTAGGGTGCCTGCTGCTCCATAGGATTAATGAATATATAATTTTAATAAATATGGGTTGTACCGCGACGACGGTTTAATCATAGTGGACAATAGTAATTTCAAAAATGTGACAATATTCGTAAAAAAACTGCACTGGTTTAAAAAAAAATTATATATTTTTATCTCGATATAGAAACCAATTTGAAAATTACCAGTTATCTAGATATTACGTTAAATTTACAAATGGCACAATATCCCCGTATAAAAAAAAAAATCAAGAACCCCAATATTTACACATAAAATCAAATCACTTAGCCCATATTATAAGGCATATTTATAAAAACATTGGGTATAGACTTTCTACTAATTCCTCCAATAGGGAATTTTTGAGGCCACATAAAAAAGTTATGAGCAAGCCCTATTTATTTGTGGAATTTAAAAAAATAATATTGAATAGAATATATAAACAACCACAACATTACTCGGAATAAACATAATAAATAAAAGAAAATTTAATGGTTTAATCCCCTTTCAATTTTTTTGAGATAAAAACTAAAATTGGTAAGATATTTTTTAATTTACTGGAGCAACATTTATTAAAAAAACTTTGAGTTAAATAAAATATTTAAAAAAAACAATTTAAAACTTAATTTATTGTATATGCCGAAATGGGACTATTATAAATGGATTGAATAAAAAAAAACTAGGAATGATCCACGTAGTAATCCTCCTACTTTTAAATATAGAAACAAAAAACATCTGTCCATCCCATTACAGGAAAAAAAATCATGAATGCGTGGTTTATCAAGTAAAAAAATTTAAAAAAAACTGAGGATACTATTTCCTAAAACATACATAGGTTTTACTCAGGATAAATTTAAAAAAATATTAAAACCACTTGTTGAGTAGTTTTAAGAATGCAAAAAATTAAACATAGTACATAGTTACGCTATCTACCTACAATATTCAAAAAAACCAAACAAGAAGATAATATAGACCCCATCCTTAAATGGGAAATATTTTAAAAAATAAAAAAAATATATAGCAAACAAGGCCATAATTTTTGCAAATTATGTGCTTAAGGAGAAATTAGCCATAGCTTTATATGATCAACCTAACCAGCTATTAAACTCTAAAACTGAAAATTCTCAATGTTTGTAGACAAAAAAATCTTGGCTACTAAATTAATTTTTTTTCCGTTATTTTTTCCACTGATGTAATTTTTTTTTTTTTTTTGTTGAATAAATATTTAACCCCTGAAGGTTTAAAAAAAAAAAAAGAATTTTTGTCACGTGGTATGATTTATGCTATCACCTATAAATATGTTTTTTTTTTTCTTTTTAGCCAAAATTTCCCTGACGATCCGTTTAGGTGAAACCTAGGTAGGTTTGTCTGGTTCAAAAAAAAGGACTTAATATATATATATATATATATATATATATATATATATATATATATATATATATATATATATGAAATAAATAAACTTTAAAAAAAATATATATATATAAAACACTATACTTTTTTGAACGCTTTCCTAGTTGTCAATAATGAATAACTCTGTCCGGATCATTTTTCCAATTTTATGACATATATGTCTAAAAAAAAAAAAACAATTTGGTTTTTCCCAAACCAATTTATAAAATTTATATATAAAATATAAATATATATATATATTATATTATATATAGTTTTGAATTCACTATATATATATATATATATATATATATATATATATATCATGTGTGTGTGTGTGTGTGTGTGTGTGTTTGTGTGTGTGTGTGTTGTGTTATAAATTAATAAAATGGAAAGGAAAATTTGTATACTGGCATATAACTTACATTTATTGTTGATGATTTTTTTATTCGTTGTTGATTAACTATTTATTTTTATTTGTGTTTGTTTTGTGCATTTGTAGTCAGTGCTTTTTCGTTTAGTATTTAAAAAGGCCACAACCTTAACAACATAAGACACGCAGATGACACAGTGCTGATAGCAGACACGGAAAAGAAACTACAAAACCTCCTACAGAAGGTAGCGAAGGAGAACGAGAAGAAGGGACTAAGCATAAACTACAAGAAAACAGAATGCATGGTCATCAGTAAAAAAAAAAAAAAATTTTCTTAATTAAAATGCTATTTACAGGTCGGGGGCACTAAAATCAAGCAGCTGCGGAAATTTAAATATCTGGGAAGTGTTCTGACAGAGGACGGTAAGTGTGACGCTGAGATCCGAAGACATATCGGGATGGCCAAAGACGCATTCCAAAAGCTAGACAGAGTATTACGAGGATTTCTTACGTAACAAAGAGAAGAATAATGAACTGCTACGTGATATCTGTCCTCCATTACGACAGAGAATGTTGGACGGATTCCTCAAAAATGAAAAATAGACTCGAGGTAACGCAGGTATGGTTCTACAGAAGGATGCTAATGATACCATGGACTAAGCGTGTGAGCAACTATGAGGTTTTGGAGAGGATGCAAACAAGGAGTAAGCTTATACTTATCATCAGGAAGAGGCAGCTGAAATTTCTCGGACACGTAATAAGAAGGGATGGCTTGGAGAGTCTGATACTCACAGGTCGAATAGAGAGAAAGAGAGTCAAGAGAAAGCAACGCATGTCATACCTAGCGGGCATAAGCAAGTGGATGACAGAACATGGCCTGTGGGAAGTAGCAAAAGGAAAAAAAATTATTATGGCTCTTTCTTCTTATCCCTTGAAGCGATAGGAGAGAGAGCCATGATGGCCTACGTCCTGAAGGGACACGGAATATAAAAAGAAAAAAAAGAAATGACTGCTGGAAGTTTGGGACAAATAACGAGCAAGAATTAGAGTATTTTAAATTTCACTGGACATAGTGAAGACGAGGAAAGCAGAGAAAACATCGTATTGATGTGACAAGGAACTCAGTGAAAAGGGCTGGATGTTAATAGAAAAAGAATTAAAGCAAAAGGACTAGATGCCGTGGAGAGCTGTAGCCCTGTTGTTGCTTTGGTCTGTCTCCGGCGAGCCCGCTGTGCAACAATCTTGTGTCCCGCGTTGTATCTTAGTATCCGCAGGAATATCGGTAAAAAAAAACTGTCAAAGATCAGACATGACTCCTATCTGTCCTGGTTGTGTTGATAAAAGTCTAAATTCACCGGTGATGCCAGTAACTTTAATTAACTTTAATTAACGACATTCATTAACAAATGTAAAAATAAAAAAATAAAACTTTTATTTATGGTACTATGATTGATTGAAATCACGAATACATAAAGAAAAGGGATTTGATGAAAGTTACCATTTAGGGAATTCTTGAGCTGGGAGTAAAAGGTTGACTGGTAGTTGCTGTTATGGTTAAACATCCAAGAGTCGTTCAACTATTTGAAGGAATGCAGCTGATTCAGGGAGTTCAAAAAAGGGGCGTAGAGAACAGGACTTTAGTTGATTAAGGCACCATTACCATCCGGCAGGGAGAGTGTTGGTCTTCTAGCGGCGGGACCAGTTCGATCTTAGTTCTGCCTTTTCGACGCCTGCTTAAAAGGGGATATTAAGCAATATACGGACACGACAGTGATGATAGTCTCTCAATGTTTACATAGATGATTTCTAAGCAACGATAAACACGCGCATATAAGACGGTAGAAGCGAAAATCGCACCGCATCTCATGACGTCACACATGACCACACGACAGTGAATTGGAGAATGAAGTATAGAAAGCCGTTGGTATAAACCAATGGCTTCTGTTACCAATTATAGACATTTAAGAATATTTGTAGAGATGCCATAATTGATTTTGTTTAGGTTGGGTTTTAACTGTTTGATGTATAATGCTTCAAGTATTTTTAGTTTTTGTCTATTGTTTTCATGTCGAAGTATAATTGTGTTTTCGACAAGTATTTTACGGAATTGCATTACCCTGACTGGCTAGCAAATAAAAACATTTGACAAGTGATCTTGTGTCATACGCATCGAAGGGGAGGACAGAAAGCCCCTTGGAGCGCAATATCATTCGTGGGTCAATCAAAATAAGGGGCTTTTGTCGTACATATCCGTGGAGGTAGATGAGAATCTCTACCCCAGGTTTTCTCTTTTTGGTGAGCCAATCAAAATTTTGGCCTTGTCTCGCACATATGCACTTTCAGTGGAAAATGTTCCATGTTCCAGAATCTCACACTCGTTTGACCTGGGTATTCACAGGCGTCATCGTCACCTCCATCAGGCAGTGTGCCATGTCCCTGATCAACACAAATGTGGCATTTACTATCAAATTAAAAGAACATTCTAGTACGATTTCAGTAGATCTACTATTGTACCTGATGACCAATCCCTCATAAATTCACAATTTCACTTTTTACATAAAAATCCATTCGAATCGGGGTTTTTTTAACATTGAAAATATTTTTTCATCCTTCGAAATAAAAATTAAATTGCTAGGCAACCTTTGACAGCAGACATGATGTCATAAAACTAAAGATATAAAACTTGATATAAGAAAAGTAAAAATAGCGTCCTGCGTCGTACGACACATGAGACAATGATTACTGTCTCCATTTATTAAGCTATGTATTGTAGCATTACTTACAGTCGATAGTGGGTATGTCCTTGTTCACGTAAATACAGTAGTAAATACTGTATGTTGGTCTACAGTCGGAGATTCGTCTCCAGCTGTGCTGGTGGAACACTCTGCCTCCGGGCAGAGAGGATCCCCAGACGAGGCAATGTCGAGAGGAAAGGTCTCGTCTCGGGAAGAAGCTGCCCGACCCCGTTTTATACGAGGTATACGGGGAATTCTTCACTGAGCCTACAGGCTCGGACACCCCTCATTAAATTCGGCCTTGTGACACATCTGACCGCGTGGGACGGTTGGTAGATATCCTGTAGTTGGAGCATCGTCTCCGGCTGTGCTGGTCAAATTCTCTGCCTCCGGGCAGACAGGATCCCCAGACGAGGCTATGTCGAAGTGCAGAATCTAAACTCTGTACTATTTTTTTAACGATTTGTTTATTTTTTATTTCTATCTATTTATTTACTTCTTATTTTAACTTATTTATGTTTGTTTTCCTCAACTGAAGTAGATAAGTTAGACTATCGCCCGGTTTACACTCCCCACAGGTATTTTGAAGATGAATAGAGTTTTAACACTTGTTTCATGTTTAGGATTGAGTTTCCGATTTCTTCTAAAGCTTATTTCAACTCTATATTTATAACGTCCCCGCCTAAACTTCGAAATTTTATTTATTATTTATTTTCTCCTCAACAGGAATAGTTTCGCCTACCGCCCGGTTCACACTCCTCCTCGGTATTTTGAAGAGGCGTAGAGGTTTAACACATTGTTTTCTGTTTAGGATTAGGTTTCCGATTTTTTTTCATTTTCATTCGCTCCCAGTAGCCCGTTGCATCTTAGTAGTATTATCATCTTGGGTTAAATTGAATAATAATAAAAAAAAAGTTGTTTCAAAGTAAACACTCCTAATGCTATCTAACAGCAAAACAAAACAATGTGTAAAAGTAACATTTCTCGCGCTTATGAATCGTATATAATCAGGCAATACAAATCAGAACAATAAGAATTAGGTTGATGTAACATTGTAGTGATCACTTACATGTGCCACACCTCCGATTTCTTTAATGTCATTAGTTCATAAATGTATGATACTTATTATATGACAATTTTGCCATCGCACATCATTTGAATTTTTCTCTAAAATCACGGATTGGTCCATTTCCTCACCAATCGCGTATTTTAATATTTTTCTATATTTTTGGCGCCAAGCTCACTGGAGCCTATGCATATCTATATAAACTCTCTCGCTGTTAACCAACAGCAGTTGCAGATCAATTCTTGGAAATTACGGCACGGCGCTATATTTCTTATGACATTTTAATTCTTAGTTATTACTCGAGTAATCTTATTAATTTCTATTGATATCACTCGTGTACATTACATCTTTCCACACTCACAGACTGTGGAATTATTCTTCATTTAGCTAAGACTTTAATTGAACCTTGTAGTTAAATAACATTCAATATTGTACTCAACGTTAATTAGCTACAATTACCCTTTTTATTACGGAAAAAGGGAAGCAACTTTCTTTATACTTATTGTTGAAATTTGTATATCATTGTTAATACAATATTTTATTAATGTTCACTGAGCTTGATTATTTTTCTCTCGTGTATGTTGTGCATAATTCATGTGGGGTGTTGTTTTACAAGAACACGGCTTTCCTTCTTGATTATATTCACGGTGACCCTAGCCAACAATTCATACAGAACCACTACAACATTGTTGGTTCAATCGCCTTCATTCACTTTCAACCTTTATAAATGGTTACGAGGCTGAGGTGGCATCCTGAGGATGAAAATGCGCTACTTTACATAGTCAAAGTGTTGCAACTGCCCTGCTATTTATTTTTTTCCAAAGCAAAACGGCAGAGAAATAAATTCATGCCTTTTGGAAAGTTATGAATGCAAAGGTTAAATTTCGTTATCCAGTGTTATATTCCGGTTCGATAAGCGTTTCGCTACTTGCAGTCCCCCTAATTTGCGACACAGGAAAATTATTAGCTAGAGTCATAAATAATTTTTCGTTTTTTGTTTTGCCAGTTTGATCTTTTTCGTTAAGAGCGCGTGTGTCTCCCAAAAAAACACGCTGATTAATGACTTCCTGGGTTTTTTTTTTTTTTTTTTTTTGCAGATGATAGATTGCGATGTGTTTAACATCTTTCAGGAGTACCTTGCCGTGGACTGCGTTTCACTAACGACTTTAGAGCCATATCACCCAAAGCCCGATGAATGTCTCGGCCTGGGTTCAGCGTTCATCGACATTTCACCGGAACTAACATTTGCAAACTATTTCCGATTTTACCGGACAGTTAACATGACACATGGCCCAGTGGATAAAAGCGTTGGCCGGATCTAGTGACTTGACCCAAAGAGTTGTGAGTTCAATACCTGGCTACGGGAGTGGTGCACAAAAACTTGGAGAGTTCAGTTAAAGGGAGATAACTGATACAGAAGAAGCATGGCACGTGGAACTAGAACGGTGGTCGAAATAAAGGGTTTTGTTCAAAATTCCCATCACCTGAAGCGTACAACGGGCGAAACGTCGTGAACATGACAATAAAGATGAGGGCAACAGAAAGAGCAATGTAAATAATTACAATACCTCATCTCATATATAGAGACGGATGAGACAATATTTATTAAACCCCAGGACAGGAATTTGTAAAGAGACATAATCGCCTACGTCCTGAGGGAACACAGAAGAAGAATGATTTACTGATACAAGTCCTACTATTTAACCCGTAACTAGAGGGGTAGAAGAAATGACTTCATACTTTTCCCAAGAATATTTGATCCGAAGTTAATATAACGAACTCTGCCGAAATTCGAACTCGGCTTTCCGATTTTGCATTGTGAGCCGCTATCCATTTTGCAATGATCGAAAAAGGTAATAATCGGTTGGTGCAGGGACTGAGGAATATGGCAAGTTGGGTAGAACACGGTCAAGATATTGCGTCCATGTTCATATTTATGTTTATATTAATACATACTTACAACAATCTATTTCTAGTTAACAGTTAATATATTTCAACCTTAAAAATGGCGAAATGTATAGCCGAAAGCGCTCGGAAAAAAAAAAACATTTGGACAGTATTTATTAGGTTGGTGCAAAGATAATGACGTAATAATGTCGTTTTTTGATGTATTTTTTAAAGTAAAAAAACGACATTATTACGTCATATTTTTGCACCAACCTAATATATAATTTATCTACTGAAAAGAAAAATTATAAAATCACATGAAAAAAAAAAATAATCAAATCACCTGGTCTGGTCTATTCAATGAAACTTACATATATATATATATATATATATATATATATATATATATATATATATATATATATATTAATATTAAAAAATAAATAAAAATAAACTTATTCGTAGAGACTAGAGTAATCCTCAAAAAAAATTCAGACAGCACTGCAGGACCGTCCTACTTAGCGACTCACCAACAGTGCGCATCCAATACAGAGAATCAAACCCGGCCCGTTGTTAACTCAACACAAACGTCATACCAACTGTACCACGGGCCGCGGTGACCAAAAAGGCGCAAACTAGACTTGATATAGCACTGCTACTCAGTTCCCCTGCGATACTCATCTAAGTATTCAGATAAGCTATGAACAGTGCCCCAAGAGCCACGACGGCTTTATATATATATATAAAGACATTTTATGTTTATATATTCTTTTTATAGATACAAATATTTAAGTAAATGCTCTGTTTATAATAAACAGTATTAAACAACAATTACCGGCCTGAATGTCCGAGAAATTTTCACAGAAAATATTTGTCCTCCGAAAGGATTCGAACCTGTATTCCTATAAGGAACCGTCATTTAGCTTGACGTGCCTTTACCGAGTTGGCCACAGAGGTGCGTTACTTTTATGTTTGTACATTCTTTTTATAGATACAAATATTTAAGAAAATGCTCTGTTTATAATAAACAGTTTTCACAGAAAATATTCGTTCTCCGAATTTGTGTGAAAATTTCTCGGACAATCACGCCGGTAAATGTTGTTTAATACTGTTTATTATAAACAGAGCATTTTCTTAAATATTTGTATCTATAAAAAGAATGTATAAACATAAAACGTCTTAAAATAATTGTCGGACTTTGTCCATGCCATTTATATAAATATATATATATATATATATATATATATATATATATATATATATATATATTACTATTTTGATCTTTTTGTTATATTTTTATCGTAGTCGGTGGAAATTCTGTTCATGAAAAATGGTATCAATAATCTCTTATCTAACTTTTCGGAGAATTTAATCCCTTGTTTCCTGTTTAGGATTAGGTTTCCGGTTCCTTATAAAGTATTTTCGTTCTCTTTTACTCCCAGTAGCTCGCTTGCGTCTTAGCGGAATTATCGCCTTACTTTGGGAAGAATTGTTTCCGCATTTTCGTTTCGTTAGAGAGCTAAACATATTGAGCAAATTTTAAAACTTAATTTTTACAAGTTTTCGGTAAGATATTCTATCTTTGACTAAACTATATGAACTTTTTTTTTTCTTTTTTGGAAGGAGAGGGCTATTTTTCCTACACAATTGTAGCTAAAATAGTCATTTTTGTTCATTGTTATTTCCTCATAAAAAGAAACGAAGTCTATTTTTATCATTTTTTTTCATTAAAATCGATATTATCTGCTTGTCTCATTGAATATGTCCAAGTACATTGTTTGAAGTCAGTTCTCTTTGGTTTCGTTTTAAGAATCCACAAAGTTTTCCCCTGAGTCCTTGAAAACATTTTTTTTAAATATTAACGTTTTTTTTTTTAATGAAAATTATTTCTTTAGAAAATCCAGGCCCCCAAAGTAGCGTAGTTTGGAGTTTCGAACTGACCAATTTATTTATGTACCGATTTAAATTGATGTGAACTTAATTACCGTAACCTTATGCAAAATGAATTGAAATATACGAAAATTATTCGGCCACCTACTGTAGAATGATCTCCAAGGACAATTTCTGGTGTAATGTGTTCGATCTACACCAGAGTGCCTATATTTAAGAATTTAAGTAGATTGGTGGCAAGATCTCATCATTCTACAGATGAAATGGCTGGGATGGAACCGTAAGTTCTATACTAATAGTTTCTTCGATCATATTCCACGCTTGTGCAAATCTCTTCCGGCTTCTGACTTTCCAGTCAAGTTTGATGTTCAAAAATTTAATTACAATATCAATCGTAATCTTCAGTCTTCTTAATTCCTGTTCTTTTATTGCTCTTCTCTCTCTCTCTCTCTCTCTCTCTGTTTTTTTCTCGTATACTCTAAACCTTAGAAAACACTTGCGTCTTAGTGGCTTTATTGCCTTGCTTGGGGAAAATGATTAAAAAGAATCGTGTGTGAGTGCTTATGTGTGGGTATGTTTATGTATGTGTATGTAGGTATTTATAGTATTTTATATGTATATATATATATATATATATATATATATATATGTGTGTGTATACATGTGTTTATGTGCATGTATTGTATATATGTGTTTATTTGTGTGCTTGTATGGATGTGTATATTTGCATATGTATATAGCCAAACACACGCATATATAAGAGTAGGGAAATGTCTATGTGTATATATGTATATTAGCCGCCCTAGTAGACGTGTATCCTCGAATACGAATGACCAATTATTATTATTATTATTATTATTATTATTATTATTATATATGTGTGTATATGCGTATATATGTGTATGTGTTTATATATATATATAGATATATATATAGGTATATATATATATATATATATATATATATATATATATATTATATAATTTCATTTGATTTAAAATATGATTTCTTTTTCAAAAATACACAGTTAAAACCATGTTAAAAAAAATTTTGAAACATGCTTAGAACTTGTGTAATCGAAAAAAGTTTTTAATATTTTAAATCAATTAATTTATAATATTAATGACTCTTTTTTTCATCGAGCACTATTTTGTAAAAATAAAAATATCTATAAGAACACCGGATTATATATTTAATGTTTTTTTTTTTATATATATATATATATATATATATATATATATATATATATATATATATATATATATGTGATTATTTTATAATTATGAAGATGAATAAGATAAATTGAATTTAAATTTTTTATATATTATATTTTCATTTTTCACTCCTTTATATATATATGATAATGATTGTTATTATTTGACGTAAATTTGATATAAATTTTGATTTAAATCCAATGTATTCCACTAGCTGTTATTTGTACTACCGCCTCTCACGCCTAATCATCTCCACTCTTCTCTTCAATAATCTAAATCAACAGATAAGTTGTTTCTAGGTCCACCAGTTCAGTTTAGACCTTACTTTCTGTCCTTTTGTGATTTATTTTAAAAATAATTTTTTTAACATATTGTCTGAATAAATTTAAACCATTTTGTAATTTCGGTCTGATGAGGCAGCTATTAAAAACTTATCTGCTGGAATAAATTTATTACCGGATTTTTCGAGATGTGTCAAGTTTTTTTTTTGCTTAATTTTTTTTTTTTTTTTTTTTTAGAATATATCATAGCATTTTTTGAAATATTCTGCTTAAATAAAATGGATATTTTTTAAGTGATTTTATAACATATTTATGTTATAATTTTCGAATAAATTATATTTCCTCTACTCTGCATTGAGCACTTTTTAAGAATAGTATTTGTTGGTTATTGGAATTTATTCCGTATACACCAATTATATACTTTTATACGTTTATAATTTTTATTTCATGGAAACCGAGATTTTCATCTCGCTTATGGAGGAGATTTCGTTCTGATAAGATGAATATATCGGTGTTCACGAAATAAAAATTATAAACGAATAAATCTCCCTCTTCTTCTTCTATATATATATATATATATATATATATATATATATATATATATATATGTGTGTGTTTTTTATTTTTGGATGATTAACTTATATATACAGCGCTTTCGGCTATATATTTAGCCATTGTCAAGAATTAAATATTTTAACGGTTAAATAAGAAATTTTTATATTTTTTTATCATCCGAAAAGAAAAAAATTGCATGAGAAATTGCATAAAAAAAAACTAAATAAAAGCAACTTGTCTGTCGTATTCAATGAAATGTGCATATATATATATATATATATATATAATAATCGACTCTCCCGTCGAGATTCGACGTATGAGGGTCAAGCAGATCAGTTTCCAGGAAACCGACAGCCCGACATCGGCACATGAGATTTGATTATAGTGGTGAAGGTTTCGTGCAGGACCATCCACACTTTTTGAAGGGACGAATACAGAGGCCCGGTGCACCGAATGCCACAAGGTTCCCAAACGACCCTCCGCAGGTTTGAATTCAGAGTTGGCCTTCTCCTAGACCAGTTGCCATCCAAGGCTATAGAACCCAGTCTGTCCTGCTATTTTACCCATAGCTGGAGGGAGAGGAAGAGGATTCATATCTTTCCCAAGGGTAAGAATTTTGAATGTAATGGGATTCGTAAGTGAATGTATATAATTATTATTGACTGGAATTTTTTATTTCGAATACATACCTCTTATATATATATATATATTTATATTCCTCAATCCAATATATATTTGCTATCCATTACTCCATTTATATATATATATAATATATATATATATATATATATATATATATTTAATATATATATTAAAATTAAGTTGATTTAATTCCAAACACAGTTCCAACCATGTTTAAAAAAATAGAAGTTTAGAATTTAATTTTTGCAATTAAATTAAAAGCATTAGTTCCATTTCATCTTCAAGCGAATTTTGGAGTTTATTTTAAAAATTACTGGGTTTTAAAAGACACAGCTAAAATCACGTTTCCATGGTTACAGAATATTCTACTTAAATTGAACAAGGGATATCTAGATTTTCCTTATGTCAGTATCATTGTATCAGTTATTAGCTACAATTTGGTAAGGGGTAGGGATGTATTTTACAATGATGTTGAATGGATGTCGTCTGGATATTTAAAAAAAAAAAAATTTTAACTTTAAAAAAATTCTTTTATTTTTTTAAATTATTTTTAATAATTTTCAGATCATAATACTTTTTTTTTAACTACGATTTGAAATAGGAAATTTTTTAATTTTTATTATACTATATATTTTTAAGAACAGTTAAATGTATTAGAATCCATTATATTATGTAGGATTATTTTAACATCAAGTTTATGTAATATAGAGGTTGGTAAATTTTATTTATGACTGTTTGCAAAAATGGTTACTTAATTTCAATGATTTATTAAACTTTTTTTGATATATTAAACCTATATAATATATTATATATATCTCATAATATAAAGGACAAAAAAAAAAAAATACATTTATGGCAGGAATTTATTTTATTTTAACTATATATGTTTTTATGATTCTTTTAATATGTGGTATTATTTATTTTTTAGTTTTAATAATTTTTTTTTAAACACAATTTCAAATATGAGGGTTAGTTTAATAGACTATATTTCTATATAACAAAGGAAATTTTAAAAAAAAGTAAAAATTTTTTAAAACTTTTATAATTACAAAACTATTTATCAAAAAAAATTTTAACTTGAAGTTGGATTAAATATATTACTAATTAATATACATATAATATATATATATATATATATTTTTAATATTTATATATATATAATAGGTTTGGTGCATAATTTAGTGGCTTATATTTATAATATAATGTGGATAAAATATAACAATTCTTTCTTTGTCTAAATTTTTAAATATTTTTAAAATATATTTTATATGATATATTTTATATATATAAATGATAAATAACCGGAAATATAAACAAAAGATTTTTTATTATTTAAATAATTTAAAATGAAAAAATAATAAATTAAAAATAAATTCATTTTGATTATAAAAATATTATCTAAGACACTGTAATAAAAATTTTATTGATTAAAATATTTTTTCCCGAAAGGATATTCCAAAATTTTTTTTCAACTTTTTTTCGATCCATGTCTTATATATGCACCATAAAAAATTCAAACCAACCAAAAATTAGTGCTAAATATCAATCGTAATATAAACAATTACAGGCGGAAAAAAACTGCTTTGTTTTGAAACATTATTTTCCATATCAACAGACGTTTACGCAAAAGATCCCAAAGAATTCCATTTGACATATTGCAATGTTTATTCTTTGAAAATTTTTACGCACATTATTAATATTCTACGGAATGTGATTTTTACATATTCAGGTTCATTCTTTCAATTCCATGATTTTTCTTAGAGTTGTGTATAAATAAAAAAAACTATCCATTGAAAGTTTACTGTTGTTTACAAGAGAAAGAAAAAGACATTGTCCTCATATTTCACGTTTATATATATATATAGATCCTTCTTCTTTTAAATAGATATAATATTATAAACTTGTATCCAATGACGTTTAATATTAACGATGTTTCATATTTTGTTGAAATCGAGAAAAAAATAGATTTTATCATAGTGTCTCCCATTTCTATTGGAAATTATAAAGATACAGTCCGATGAAATTTATTATGCAAATCGCATAAATAATAATTTTATTTGAAAAATCTTTCCAAACAAATTTTAAACGATTAATTTTGATAAAATCATGTTTTAAAAATTAAATTTTGACGTTTATTTACTATCTGTTTTAAAAAAATATGATAGAAGGAAATATAAAAAATAAAGCCTCTTAAATGTTTTTTTGTCTCTCATACCACTTTTTCCTTTCAGGCCAACCTTCTCTGTTAAATTACATAAACTTAATAAAGGTGTCCAAAGTGTATATTTTCATTTCATTTTTTCGCTTTTGATTTTAGGAAGTGATGTCTGAAGATCCAATTAATTTAAAAGGTCTCTGGTGAAAATAAACTATTACAATGGAGCCTTAAAGTGGATATTTTTTCTTTAAATTATTAGCTCTTATTTAAATTATTATTTTAAAATTAATTCATATATATATATATGTGTAATACCATGTGTGTGTGTGTGTAAATCCAAATGTAAGAGAAAAAAGAATATAAACTCAAACGTTCATAGCATTACTATAAAAGAGGGCTCATAAACCAAGTTATAGCAATAGTTATTTATTATAAAAGATGTTTATAAACGGATTTGTATTCACGACAAAGATGCATTTTTGTTTCGATGTGAACGCATCTTGACAGATGAGGAACGAAGATGGTTATAAAGAATTCTATTTAAAGATGGTTATAAACGATTCTATTTTTAAAAATTGAATGAAAAATGGTTGTAAACGATTCTATTTAAAAAAATTGAATAATGAAAATGGTTGTAAACGATTCTATTTAAAAAAAAATTGAATAATGAAAAATTTTATAAAACGATTCTATTTTAAAAAATTGAATAATGAAAGTGAAAATTACACAAAAATGATTAAAAAAAAAAAACAATAATGAAAATGGTTGTAAACGATTCTATTTAAAAAAAATTGAATAATGAAAAATGGTTGTAAACGATTCTATTAAAAAAAATTGAATAATGAAAAATGGTTGCAAACGATTCTATTTAAAAAATTGAATAATGAAAAATGCTTGTAAACGATTCTATTTAAAATTTGAATAATGAAAATGATTAAAACGATTCTAAAAAAAAAAAAATAATGAAAATGAAACATAAAACGATTCTATGAAAAAATTTGAATAATGAAAAATTTTAAACGATTCAATTAAAAAAAATTGAATAATGAAAAATGCTTGTAAACGATTCTATTTAAAAAAATTGAATAATGAAAAATGGTTGTAAACGATTCTATTTATAAAAAAATTGAATAAAAAAAAAATAAACGATTCTATTTAAAAAAAAAAAAATGAATGAATTGAAAAATGATAAACGATTCTATTTAAAAAAATTGAATAATGAAATAGAAAGTGATGTTTCATAAATAGCATTTTTAAATCTGGATAAAGTTATTGGTAGATATATGAATAGGACTTTGGGAATTGTGAAAAGGTTAAAGAGAGAAGAAATGAAATTGAAATATTGACAAGAACAAAAAATGTCCTTTAAGCAGGGCCGGTGCCAGGGTCTAGTGTCCCCCCTCAATCTTTGATTCCGGCTTCCGGCCACTTTACTAAATATCAATTTTCATAAGGTAGTATTCATATAAAATAGAAATTTTATTCTATCCTAATTATGGACAATAATGGATCATATACAATATAGGTGAAAAATTCAACTAGAAAAATTGAAAATAAATACAATGTTTCGAAATACAAATTAGAGACATGTTATCAGAGATGTTTTGCAGCAATTTTTAACATCAACCTGAGATTTTTCTTATTTTTTTAAAGTTGAATAATATTAACACATTGAACGTTATGGATAAATAAAATAGCGAATTTTGTATAGTACTTTTACGAGACTTAGCATGAACAAAACAAATTCAAGAATTTATGAGAAAAAAGATCCCAGAATGATGTAAAATCAGCAAAAAATTTTCATCCCATTGAATAAATATTTGTGGCAAACTTTATTCTAATGATTAATGAAAATGAAAAAAAAAACTAAAATTTTTAAAATAATAATTTTCACATAGCTTTAAGAATATGGCATAAGGAAATAAAATAAAAAAAAATCAAAAAAAACTGAATTAACCAACAAGAAAGTATTAAAGCGTATCTCATATTGCATAAGTAAAGAAAATTAATTAGAAGTATCTGTCTATATTTCTGAAATGAATAATTATATTCAATTTTATTTAAATTATTCGGACTATTGTTTTCATCTTTTGTTACCATATTTATCTACAACGTTTCGGCCTGTTTACGCTCCGGATTTCTTCTTTTTACTTTTTGGAAATGGAACTGAACCCTTTATAATGATAATGAATGGTAGCCTGTTCTAGTTAAATTTAAGAACAATTTCATATCTAATGGATGTAAGTTATATTTATCTCCTGTTAATTAAAAAAGGATTTTTTCTCCTCATTCCAACCACTTGAAGATTTATTTATACAATTTTGAAACGTTGTGATTTTTATGGCAGTGTAGTCCGAATAATGTAAATATATTAGTTTTTTAAAAAATAAATTTAAATAAAACCATGAATCGCAACTCGATGCGACTTCCGTTTAAAAACAACAAAAGATTTCAAAAAATATTTAATATCACGACGAATTGTTGTTCATGGAAACACAACGTTGAAAATTTCAGTTGCACTTTGGAAAAGAAAACGCAAGAGAAAATGTAAAAAAAACAAACCTTCTCCCGTGATTAGAACCTGTCGTTTATGGTATGTTATTGGAAATTTCAAAACACCGAAACTTTTTATTTTGGAAGAAGAAAGGGCATTTAAAAACATCTTGCAGAATATTGTATTATAAAGAATTTTTAATGATTTTATCCACACTGCATTATTCACTACTTTCTTTTCCACTGCATTGGTTTTCATGGCTCCTCTAAATTAAACTAGTTTAATTTCAGTCATCTGTCATTCATTGTTGTCATAGCAGGATATGACAACACAACTGCAAAATTCAATAATGCTATAAGATTAAATGTTCAATTTTAATTCTATGTATTATTATTAATGACCTTTCTCTTAACCTTTAACACACTACATTATTCACTACTTTGATTTTATGCAAAATTTTTTTTCTGTTATGGTGGAACACACCTATTCTATAGTTAATAGACTCTCCCATCTATAATAAGTAGGAGTAGTAAGAGTAACGGTCCAGTCGCTCAGTCAGTCGATGTCGGACGACAGTTAGTCGAATACTAAAGTACCATCGACCACAACTAGATTACTTTGCGTTATACCTATTATATCAAGTTCCTAACGTTTTGTACGTCGAACCTATTTTAGGACCGACCTAGTACAAATACAAGCCTCCACTGTGAAATCACTCCACAACATTTTCAAAGCTCTATATATAGACCGTACTGCACTACTTAATTTTGGTCATGGTCATTTTCTGTTGCCATAGCAGGATTTGACTTCACAGCTGCAAAATTCAAACATTCATCTGAGTCACTTGGCAGGATAAAATTTTTGCTTTGTAAACAAAATCACCTCTAGAAGTTAAGAATCAGAAAAAAAATTACAGCTTAAACTTCTTTTGACGAAGTCAGGTACGAAGCAAATGCAAATTGCGTAACTATAACTTTTTGGTAAATATAGAGCTACTGTGAATGGATTTGATAGCTGAGATTTTTAAACAACTCACCTCAAGCAAAGCGGGAGTGCCACTATGCACGCAAGGGGCTACAGAGTATTGAGAACAAGTGTAAAGAGGCGTGCTTGAGGAAAAGATACAGAAAAGGTGCGGGGGACAAGATCAAAGTATCAGAAGATGTTGATTGACATTACACTTAAATACTTGAAGATTATAGTTATCAGGGAAGAAAGTAAGAGGAAGAGAGTTACACAGACGGGAAGTGCGGAGATCTGAAGCTGTTTGAGTCGAAGAAACGGTTACATTTAACCGTTTCGACATTGAAAGGGTGGGACCGAGATACCAGCCTAGTAGCTCAATTTAAATTCATGCAGCCTGGGAATTTTTGAAAGTAGCTGAATAAGAACAGTTGCCGTCAAAAAACTTGTAGAAGAGACAGAGGAAGATTTGGCATTGTCTATGAAAGTCGACTGTAGACTAGATGCCAGATCAGGACCTATCACATTGCATATTCGTCTCTGGATTTTGTCGAGGACCTTAAGAGGTACAGCGGAGCACCAGTCCATATATGACAGCAACATACCATGCAAGGACAGATACTTGTCCGCTCGTAAGAATGAAAACTGTGGTAATATTTTTTAATATAGATTATCATTCCTGAGACCCTCTTCTGACCGCTACATGTGTTAAAATCAAAACATAATTATTTCTTATCATTTTACAAGTGGGGCTCCTGTTCATAATATAAACACAGTGTCAAATCGATCCCCGACTTCTTCAATAATTCTCTTTGTTCTGATTTCATTTAGGCCATAGTACATTGAGACCCCGGTTCTCGTCCAATCACAGAAGATAAGCAACGTCGAGCCTGGCCAGAACATAGATGGCTGACCGCTTGGGAATACCAGGTGTTGTAAGCTTGAATATTCGTGTGGTGTAATGAATAATGGTTCAGAATTATTAATCGGAGAGCCGAGTTTCAATTCCAGTCGGGTTTGTTACATTCAGCTACAAGCAAATCCCCTTGGGAATGCTATGATTCCACAACTTCTTCCCCATCTATGGAATAAAATAGCAAAATCCTTATTATCGCCATGAGATTGTTAATACAATATTCACACATAAAAAATTTCTCTTACAATCCTAAAATAAATTTCGGCTTTAAATAACTGTTGTATAATACCTACGGACGATAATGGGTATGTCCACATTCACATAAATGCAGTATTAAAAACTGTATGTTGGTCTGCAGTCGGAGATTCGTCTCCAGCTGTGCTGATCAAACCCTCTGCCTACGGGCAGAAAGGATCCCCAGACGAGTCTATGTCGAAGTGCCGAATCTCGTCACGGGAAACAGCTACCCGACCCTATTTTATACGGGGTCTACAGGGAATTGTTGGCCGTACCTACGGGCTTGGATACCCCGCATTAAATTCGGCCTTGTGCCACATCTGACCACGTGGGGTGGTTGGTAGATATCCTGCAGTTGGAGATTCGTTTCCAGCTGTGCTGGTCAAACTCTCTGCCTGGAAAGGGCAAAGACGAGGCTCGATCAAATTCTATTGAAAAACTACCCGACCCCGTTTATACATACGGAGGTCTTTACAATTTTGTATGGCGAACCAATTTAAATTCGGCCTTGTGTCACATCTGACCGCTTGGGTTGGTAGATATCCTGCAGTTGGAGATTCATTGTGGAATTTACTTGACTCACTTCTAGCAGTTGACTACTACTTCTACGCGCCGCTGGCGAATCTTATATGTGTTGTTCTTGTTCTAAGTATTATCGTTCATTACCAACCTTCGTTTGATTATTCTATTCAGTAACCTTACCTCGGTTACAACAATTAGAATACAAAAAGGTTGAATAGTAATTAAAAAAACAAATCAATAAATGTTTCCATTTATAGTTATAATTATATGCTTACGTCATTGATAACTGATGTTGTCTCACCTCAATTCGCAATAGTACGCAGCTATCAATGACGTAAGCACTGAATTCCAGTCGAGTTCATTACATTCACTTACGTGCTAATACCCTTGGAAATGGTATGTATCCATCTCTCACTCTTCCCTCAGCTATGGGTAAAATAACAGGACTGGATAGCCTTGAGGTGTGTCCTATCTAGGAGAATAATTCAGAACTTAAAAAATAACTGATTGCCTAGCATACGGACTTAGGGCAACCCACACCATATTGCTTGATCTTCGGCTGTCGGTGAAATTTTTTTTGAGAGGAGATGGTAAATATTTATCTGTTAATTTCCACTGAAAAGATATAAAGAAGGAAAAGAAATCAAAAATCTTTCTTCTAGATCACCCAAACCTCCGGTCCAGGGGTGAAATAATCAAATTGGAAAAGTACCATCAAAATGATCGCGTCCAAAATGTGACAGGAATTTCTTTCCATCCTACTTTATACAATATGCATTCTGGCAGTTGTTCAATGATGCTAGTTTTTATGTAGACAAATGATGTCCTATTTTTTTTTTGTTTTTTTTATATATTTATATATATATATATATATATTATATATATTATATATATATATATTTTATAGATAAGTTCTCATATCAGGGACAGACAACGTCTTGGACAGAATTATTCACCCCACTTCTTTCTGTGTCTACCATAATTACAAATAAAGCTGTAATACCTCAACTTTTCAAGGAAACGTCATATGGATCTTTTCCCAAGTGATGAAATAACGGACTTGAAAGAATGCGCAGTGATGCCCACAACAAAATTTTTACTTTAATGTCAAACAAATAAATGCACTTTTTTCAGTTTTATATGTTAATTTCTGATTTTTTTTTTTTTTTTTTTTTTTTTTTTTTTAAAGGAATGAATTTTTTTTTTTAATGAAATGGTTTTTTTAAGTTTTAACTTGAAATTTGTTGGACTTTTGTTCAAAAATAAAATATATATATATATATATATATATAGAATATATATATATATGTAAAAATGTGTGTGTGTGTGTGTGTGTTATGTTTTTTTGAAAGAAAATCATGGGAAATTTGTATAAAAGCAGATAATTGACCTTGCAAACCAGACGCTTTATTCTTTAAAAAATGGTATAGCACGTCAGGCTACATGACAGTATCGAGTAGGATACAGGTTCAATTCCTGTCGGAGGACACATATGTTCTATGAAATTTCTCAGACATTCAGGCCGGTAAATGTTGTTAATACTGTTTATTATAAACAGAGCACTTACTTAAATATTTTTATCTGTAAAAATAACGTATAAATAGAATATATATATATATGCCAAGAAGAATGGGACAAAATACCACTCAATGTTGGGACGTACATGAATAGACTGGTAGCTGTTGAACTCAATAAAGGTTATTCCACAATGTATTAAATTAAGTTAATATGCATTTTTTGTTTTGTACGAATACTTTTTTCACCGGTTACAATTTAAAAAATGCATTAATTTATGTTAGAATAAGAATTAATTAAGTTTATTATTATTTTTTTAATAGTATGTGTCTTTTATATAAAATGTGCTGAGATTTGTTTATTTAATTTTTACATTTATACAATTTTTCAAGTGTACGAATATTTAGGACTGTATATATATATATATATATATATATATATATATATATATATATATATATATATATATATTTTAACATTTGATAAAATGGATATTGTAATAAAGACGATTATATATATATGAATAGGAAATTGAAAAAAGGATAAAAAAGGGAAGATGGAACAATCAGAAAAGAAAACAATGAAATAGGAAAAAGGACAAATGCTTTTTTAGCTCAGGTAGATATATAGGTCTCGTGTCTCCCAAATCTATGATATAGCCCCACGAATCTATAATACAAAAAACACCAAAAACCTTTTAACATAGGACAAATTATTGGCCCTCTTGCCTCAATAATCATTTGTGTAACCTTTTTTAGATTTTTTTAATTTAATTAAAAATTTTTGAAGTTCCTTCCAAAATCACTACACAATTATTTTGCTTCATTCTCTCTTGGCAATAGCTTGTAGTTCCTCCAAATTCGAAAGACTTCTTTCTCTTACTTTTTTCTTCAAATAGGCCCATAAATTTTCAATGTGAGAACCTCAATACCTCAATTTTACTGTCATATAAGTAATTTTTAACAATCCGTTATGAATTTTTTCAGATATTTTTGTATATACATACACACATACACCCAGGCATATACTTATTTTCACACTGCAATTCTGTTTCGAATACTATTATGCACATCCCCAATATATATATATATATATATATATATATAATATATATATTATGTTTTTTGACGTTAAAAATAATTTAAGTTTTTCAATTACGTTATTATTGATTCACCGACCTAATATTTATAAAATATTTTGTTAAAAAAAAAAAGGTTTTTGTAAATTTATAAAATAATTTTCAAATTCAATATATTGACATCTGAATCAAAAGTGTGGACACATTGATCAAAGATCACGGTGTGTTTTGTCACCTTCTTTGTCATTATCAAGAACTCGGTGTTGTCGTTATGGTAAATAAAGTTGGCTTCATTAAAATATATATACTTAAAAGTAGAAATGTTCCATGTTTAGTTAATGCGGAATATTTAATATATATATATATATATATATATCTGAATTATATATATACAAAAATAAAATACTTTGTCATTCATAAAATATAATACAATGCTTAGAATATCATTTCATTCCAAAATTTTTAAATAAAAAAATACATATTTGTCGTAAAATATATATACACACATATATATACATACATAAATATATATATATATATATATATATATATATATAATATTTATATATATATATATAAGAGAGAGAGAGAACGCACTTACAAAGCTAATATAGATAAAAGTTCATATGACGTCCATTTTGCGTTTACATTTACAATTTTCGAGCTAAATTTCAATATAAATATATATATATATATATATATATATATATATATATATTATTAAAAATAACCTTATATATATATATATAAATATATATATATATATATATAATGAAATGTTTTGAATATCCTTATGGATAATCATATGGAGGATTAATCCAAAGATTTCATTTTAAAACAGACCGAATACATGCATACACACATATTTACATACATAAGAACACACACACACACATGTTTAATATATATATATACAACAATATTTTTTTTTTTATTTCAATAGCATTTTTTGAATTTTCAAATTAATGAAACATCGGAATTAAAAATGGAAATTGATCAAAGACGACGGTTTTTTTGTCACTATGACCGTCTGAGGCGATTATGAAAATATTTAAATAGAAAAATATTCGTAGGTCGGGACCCTGTACAAATTCAATGCCTGAATTTTGTTGTCATCTAAGTATTTTAAAAACAAATCATTCCGTGTGATCATTCGGGTCAAATTCATGTTGAAATATAAATATGATTCGAATAGAGAGAGAATGCATTTTGTTTGATATTATTTTTGCATAGCCAAAAAAATTCTTTTTCCATGAATCATAGAAAGAAGATCTCATTAAAAAACGGCTAACTATCCCTGTGCATGGAGGCTATTTTTCATTTGTGACCTTCATTCACTTTCTTTCATATAAAACGGGAGTTCATGAGACCAAGTAATTTTAGTTTGGTTTCAACTGGTTTCATCATAAAACATCGTTCCAATATTGACTTCCGTGTTCTAGATGGCTTCTAGCATAAGCTAATCTGGATTTAAGGTGTTTAATCTTAAGCAAGGGAGTTTTCCTTGTACAACAAACTCGAAGACCTTCTCAATGAAATCATCTAATGACTGTCTTCTTAGATACATTAAACCCTGATGCATTTACATTATTGGCAATGTTCTTTGTCGTTAAGTGAGGATTCTTCGAGACAATTTTCTATTCCATTTTCTCAGAAATTAACCGTTTTCTGCCAGTTTTTAATTTATTCTCAAAATAGTTTTTTTATACTACTTTTAAAAATGATATAAATTACTGAAATCTTTTATTAGTGTCCCTTCAGGATAAAAGACGATCATAAATAACTTCTTTTCCATTGTAGCATCAAAACTTTTTTCTCTTTGTTCTTTTTCCCAAACCCTGTTCTGCGTTCCACTTGCTTAAGCTCACTAATATGTCACGTCGTTGCACGGATTTGTTCCTCTTTTTCAAAATCCCAGGAGTATCAGATTTTCCAAAATCATTTCTCAACGTGTCCCAGAAATTTTAGCTACTTCAAATAGACGTTAATCATCGTCTTTTTGTTTGCCTCCTCTCCAAAACTTCATCGTTGGTTGTTTGGTCTGTTGATATCCTTAGCATCCTTCTGTAGAACCATACATCCGTTGTAGTCTCTCATATTATATCATATGACCCAAAAATTTCATCTGTCTCTTCCTGATGTTAAGTATAAGCTCCTCCTTGTTTGCATCCTCTCTAAGACCTCATCGTTGCTCACACGCTCTGTCAATGATATCCTTAGCATCCTTCTGTAGAAACATAGCTCTGTTGCCTCCAGTCTCTTCTTCATCTTTGGGGATACCGCCCAACATTCGCTTCCCTCACGTAGCACTTTATTATTCTTTTCTTTGTTAGCAACGAAATCCTCCTGTCTAGCAATACTCTGCCTAGCTTTTGGAATGGGTCTTTGGCCATCTCAGCGTCGCACTTACTTTCCTCTGTCAGATAACTTCCCAGATATTTAAATTTCCGCACCTGCTTGTTTTTAGTGTCCCTGACCTGTAAATAGCATTTCAAATTCAACTTTTTTGTGGTGACTATGCATTCTTTCTTCATGTAGTTTATGCTTAGTCCCTAGTTCTGTTCAACCTCTGCGATTTTTGTACGAGGTTTTGCAGATTAGTTCATGTTTGTCATCTGCGTATTTTTTTTTAAAACTTTTTTTTCCCGGGTCTCTCAGAATTGCCTTGCTGTATTTGAATAAGTTGAGAAAAAATCAAAAACGCCTTTTTTTTTTTATTTTTGCGTTCGTCAAACAAAACTGATTAATTTTGAAATTTAGAATTTATCTGTAATTGCGTATATATATTATATATCGCTGTATATATAACTGGCGTCGGAATTCCACCATACGTACGCAGACATACATAGACAGATCAACAAACCCTAAAAGGAGTTCATATAACGTCCATGTTCGTCGCGCATACATACACAATTGGTCGCTGTAATCAATGTTGGAATTGAGCAGCGGTTTTAACTTATAGATCGTCATCTATTTTTTTTCCACAGAATAATATTTTCTCGTACACACTTTATACACACACACACTATCTCTATTTTTTTTTACATAACTTAAGATGGAGTCTATATATATAGGTAAATTTATATATATATATATATATATATTTGCTTGTTTTATATATATATATGTAAATGGTAGAAATTCACACTTATAAAATTGGTATTTTTGGTATTAATTTTTGCTGGGGAATAATTGTAGACTAATGCGGCAACGAAAAATTGTGGTGGCGAAATATCGATAATAAACTTTGCAATGTTGAGATAATGATAATGGTAAGAAATTGGTCATTTTAAAAGAAGAATATATATATATAAGAAAAACGGAGACTTGAAAACCATGGTAATATTTTATTTCGAGACTTGTTTCATCGGACCAACATATATAAAATAAATATTTACAATATATATATATATATATATATATATATATATATATATTGTGTATATATATATATATATATATATATATATATATATATATATATATATATTTATATATACATATATGCAGTGCTATTGAAAGGGACGCGTTCCTGGAGGACGCCCTATCTATTCCTATTCGCTAGAGCCAAAAATTTCTTTTTTTTTTTTCATTTTAAAGAGGCAAATTTTTTCAATCCTTTTTTTCCTAAAAATAAAAAAAATGTGGATAAATTGAGACCTGCCGTCTGGTTTGGGAGGAGATTTATCTCTTCCTTTTTTTTTAAGTGCTTAATACTGAAATCTTTTTTAAGACCGTCTCATTTTTTCATTTTGAAATTAAGAGAAAGATTACATTTTTTTAAATTTTAAAGTTTATTTTTTGTCTGTGTTATTTTGCGTGTCTGTGTTAGTTAATTATATAAACGAGTGTCATTTCAGTTACAAATGATATTTTTTTCTTTCATCTAAATTAAAATTTTCTTTTATTAATAAAGTTCATTCCAACTGTAATCTTTTGTTTCTGGTCATTTTAAAAAATAACAATAAAAGTTTGCGGAATAAAACCGTTCAGGTGTTATTGACAATATAAATCCAGCATCATTCGCATCTAACCCGGCTGCCATTTTTGTTCACATTTTGTTTGATATAATGCGCGGATTTAGTTAACGGCATTTTAATGATTTACTGTCTTGATTACTCCATGATATAATTGTTCTAGAAACTCCGCGCATGACTCTCGAGGCAAACTATCCCTATTGTTATGGATGAATAGGACCGAACTTATATTGTTTTTCATTTGTGACCTTCATTCAATTTTTCGGTTTCGTTCAAATATAAAACGGAGTTTATGTTCTGCAATTTTGCTTTTTTTTTTTTTTTTTTTTAGTTTTTTAGACTTTCACTGGTTTTGATGCCTTTAACTATTTTCCTATTAAAGTCTGAATAAATTCAAGAGTTTTTTTTTTTGTTTTAATTTTTGTTGGTTAATAACGGTATGACGTAAGAAAAGGTCAATTTATTTAAATTTATTTTTTAATATGGATCTTGCAAGTAGATTTCAGTTTTACACCGCCCAAAGTTTTGATACCTTGGTTTAAAATGAAATTTTAAAAATGAAAACTCGTTCTTGAAGTTTTCTTTACCCCATTGATTTGGAAATGCTTGCAAAAATCAAATAAATGTCGGATTTAATGAAACATATTTATTAAACCCTGATGCATTTACATTATTATTGGCAATGTTCTTTGTCGTTACAACGTTTCGGCCTTTCAGTAGGATTATTTCGAGACAATTTACATTATTCGGACTATTTTCATCATTTTCTCATATTTATTACAACGTTTCGGCCTTTCAGTATCTTCTATATTTTGAGGTGAGGTATTATTACACTTTTTTCATTACGGACTATTGTCCTCATCTTTTGTCGTCATATTTATTACAAGTTTCGGCCTTTCAGTATCTGTCTATATTTCTGAGGTGAAATTATATGACATATTTACATTATTCGGACTATTGTCCGATCTTTTGTCGTCATATTTATTACAACGTTTCGGCCTTTCAGTATCTGTTATACTGAGATGAGGTATTATATACACTATTTTTACATTATTCGGACTATTGTCCTCATCTTTGTCGTCATATTTAACAACGTTTTTTTTCAGTATTGTTCATATTTCTGAATGAGGTTATTATATAAACTATTTACATTATTCGGATATTTCCCTCATCTTTGTCGCCATATTTATTACAACGTTTCGGCATCTCAGTATCTGTCTATATTTCTGAGGTGAGGTATTATATACAGAATTTACATTATTCGGACTATTGTCCTCATCTTTGTCGTCATATTTATTCCAACGTTCCTTTCAGTATCTGTCTATATTTTTGAGATGAGGTATTATATACACTATTTACATTATTCGGACTATTGTCCTCATCTTTGTCGCCATATTTATTAAAACGTTTCGGCATCTTCAGTATCTGTCTATATTTCTGAGGTGAGGTATTATATATTTTTTTTTACATTATTCGGACTATTGTCCTCATCTTTGTCGTCATATTTAAAACGTTTCGGCCTTTCAGTATCTGTCTATATTTCTGTTGAGGTATTATATCACTATTTACATTATTCGGACTATTGTCCTCATCTTTGTCGTCATATTTATTACAACGTTTCGGCCGTTAAGTATCTGTTATATTTCTGAGGTGAGTATTATGTTCATTACACTATTTACATTATTCGGACTATTGTCCTCATCTTTGTCGCCATATTTATTACAACGTTTCGGCCTTTCAGTATCTGTCTATATTTCTGAGATGAGGTATTATATAAACTATTTACATTATTCGGACTATTGTCCTCATCTTTGTCGTCATATTTATTACAACGTTTCGGCCTTTCAGTATCTGTCTATATTTCTGAGATGAATTATATACACTATTTACATTAGACTATTGTCCTCATCTTTGTCGTCATATTTATTACAACGTTTCGGCCTTTCAGTATCTGTCTATATTTCTGAGGTGAGGTATTATATACACTATTTACATTATTCGGACTATTGTCCTCATCTTTGTCGTCATATTTATTACAACGTTTCGGCCTTTCAGTATCTGTCTATATTTCTGAGGTGAGGTATTATATACACTATTTACATTATTCGGACTATTGTTCCTCATCTTTTCGTCATATTTATTACAACAACAACAACGTTTCGGCCTTTCAGTATCTGTCTATATTTCTGAGATGAGGTATTATATAGACACTATTTACATTATTCGGACTATTGTCCTAATGTTTTGTCGTCATAATTACAACGAAAACCTTTCAGTATCTTCTTCTATATTTTTTGGTGAAATTATATACACTATTTATTATTATTCGGAACTATTGTCCTCATCATTTTTTGCAATATTTATTACAATGTTTTAAACTGTTCTATGTTCCACAAAAGAAATGTCAGTGGAGAATTTGAAAGTTGAATTAACAGGAGATAAGAACATCCATTAGACATGGCAAATTTTGAACTAGAATTTTGTACCCCAGCTTTCGAAATAAACGGTTGAAAAAGAACGACATTCCATTCTTCTGAGTAAAAATTGTAAATTATATTTAAACGTTATGTATATTAATGGAACTTTTGAACTTATAATATTCAAATTTTTTCGGCAAAAATGAGGAAAAAAAAAATAATTTTTCAGGTGTTCGGTTAAATGAGGAACACGCGGTGTTGATTAGGTGAAAATACAGTTTTGTTGAGTTGAACAATATATCAATGAAGTATTGGATAAAGGATGTAAAAAACAAATGAACAGAGGCTCGTTTTTTACACATCATACAAAAAGGAGAGGAAAGTTTTTCAATTTTTTTGAGAGGCGAACGTCAGACAAACTCAACCATTAACCAGAAATTTAAAATTTGAAACACGTCTGTTTTTCTATGTATAATCGATGAATGATGCCAAATCTTGCCTTCAGTTCATCTTTTAATTTTCGTTGGTCTCTTATTTTTATAAAATAAGTATTGAAATTAAAATTGTCGCAGAAATGGGAAAGAATTTTTTTCCTTTGTGATATGGTGTAAAACCTGTTGGTATTTTTTGGTTTGAAAATTAATAAAATTATTTTTTTTAAAAAAGTAATTCATTGCGTCTTATGGCTTTATTACCTTAATAAAAGTGAAATGATATCATCAGATTAAAAAATTGGTATTTGGCAAAATTTAAAATTAATTTTACGTTTTGACATATTTTATTTTTACTGGACATAAAATTAACATTCGTTTTTCATATTATATATCCGTAATAAATTGCAGGCCCTAAATTGTTTATCGAATACCGTTTTTCTTAAATTCATGTTATTATTCGATTGATTTCGGTAATGTTTTCAATATAGATATGTTAAAATTTTTGAATGGAATACAACAAAAAAAACAAAAGTAATTGAAATAGAAAAATATAGTGTTATAAGAATAGAGACTTAAGTGAAAATTAGTAAAATGCGAAAAAAGAAAAATATGTACATTCTTTGTAAGTCCATTGTAATAAATATATATATATATATATATAGATATATTTATTATTTTAAAAAAATCCGTTTACATAAAATGTTTCATGTTTCAATTCACCTTTTTGAAAATTCAATATAATTATTTAAATTAAATTGAGTTAAAATAAGTTCTGTTCCATATTATGAAATTTTTTCCCTGACTTGGCATCTACGAAAGTAACTCTATACTGATACTTATTATTAACACCCAACAGACGCCTACCCAATTTAAACAGTTCGCCCTAGCTGTTACCATGGAAATTTTGATTTCAATTATTAAAACACGTAAACTTCAGATATACGTTATTCCAAAAAAAAATTTGCTTGAAGATGGAACAGAGCTTATTTTAACTCAATTTAATTTAAATAATTATATTGAAGTTTTCGGGTCTTGTTTTGAAACATGAGACTTCTTATGTAGCGTTTTGGAATCATATTTTTAAATAAATAATTATATTTATGCTCTACTTTTGTATCGAGCACTATTTTTAAAAAATAATAACTAAAAATATTAAGGGACTTTAGATTATTTACCTAACCAGTTCCTTCCTATTTTCTATATATTTTCACACACACACACACACACACACACACATATATATATATATATATATATATATATATATATATATGTATGGACTCTTGTAAAACTCTCTGAGAACACCCTGTCTGTCTCCGTATCTCTCAACCTGTCTCAGCGTATCTCAACATATCTCTGTATTTAATATCCCACCCACGAGGAATATATGTAGCACAAGGCCGAGTTTAAAGTGGGTTTTTCCGAGCCCGTAGGCTTGGCAAAAAAATATACCCTTTGAAACCCGCCTAGACGGGGTTCAGGGCATGGAACCTACCAGGGAAAAAAACCTTGCCCTTCGGCAAAACTTCGTCCGGGTTCCTCTCTGCCAAAGCAGAGAGTTCGAAAGACGTCGAGACTGTATCTCGGAGTATCTCAGTATTTAATATCCCACCCACGAGGAATATATGTGGCACAAAGCCGAGTTTAAAGTGGGTTTCTCCGAGCCCGTAGGTTCGGCCCAAAAATATACCCTTTGAACCCGCCTAGACGGGGTCAAGGCCTGTCTACCTCCCCGGACGAAACTTTGTCCTTCGGCAAAGATTCGTCCGGGTTCCTCTCTGCCAAAGCACAGAGTTCGACAGACGTCGAGACTGTTATCTCAGCGTATCTCAACCGCAGGTATTCTCTCTGTCAGTATAAGTATACTTTGGACGAGTCCATCTTATGTAAAAAGGGAAGATCCCCACAACAATATGTTTTCAAGATACATACACATTAAATATTAATAGAAGTTTCTGAGAGACCAGAATTCTATTTCTGTTTGAATTTCTTAGATGAGTTACTATTATTTACATTTTTTTTCTATTGTCGTTTTCTTTCTTAGTATTATCGGTCAAAAGGTTGTGATAACAAGAAGCGGACGAATATAGATAGGGCAAATAACGGCTGTTTTATTGTTTCGTAATAAAGTGATCCACCTTAGACGCCCTATCCTGTGTCAGATTTTATTAGGCAAGTCAATTTTTTCACAATAAAATTGATATTAAACAACCAATGTTGGTGAAAGTTTTTAGGTCTACAAATACCATATGATTTGCGTTTTTTATTAGAAATTTTTCAAATGATGTCTTTTGCGATTTGGGTATAAGACCAGACGTTTATCATCATTTAAATAACACTCGACAATAGTAAAGTGATTGATTTTTTTTTTTTGATTTTTTAATTTCGAATATGTATGGATTGCTATGAAAGTTGTAAGAAAAATGACAGATCAAAAGAGTTGCAAGATATTGGGAACTTATTGGGAGTGATGGGAATAAATCGTTGGAAATTGTGGGGAAAAAAAAGTGAACAGAGATCACGAAAGAATAAGGGAAAAAAATAAATCGCAGACATTGAAATGATTAAACCGAGAAAAGAAATTGGCTTCAGGAACGTCACGCAAAGAGATTTGAGAAAACGTAAAAAGAAACAAGAAAAATAAATAAATAAATGGATCGAACGACAAGAAAATATTGGAACACGCCAATGCCGCGAATGTAAACAAACGGAAAAGATGCCGACTATTAAAGGTATTATCGAAGGAAACAAAAGTCACCACTATTACGTACCGGCTGGGGAAAATACGGGATCTGGCATATACCGGGTTTAACAGCAAAATTTTACTGTAATTCTCCAAGGTTTTTATTACACTATTGGACTCTACTTTGAAAAATAAGGATGTATAATTATTCTCCAAGCTTAACAGAAGAATCGTGATGAAATCGATCATAAACGAAAATAATATGTTCAACATTAATTAATCATAGCTAAGGATCGGAAGCTCATGAAGGACTGAAATTAAGTTCATATATATATATATATATACAGGGCAGGATGTGTGTATGTGTGTAACGAATGCACAGCCTCAATTTTCGACGGATTTGCACCAAAATTTACATGCACATGCTCCAAGTTAACTGGAAGACCAAGACCGACGTTGCATTTCCCAACTCCCATCGATAGTGGAAATAATCGATTTTTTCATGCTTCTACGACAGTTTTCATGTAGTTTCCGGCCATTTTGTATTGGTCAGAATGAGAGCCTATAGCTGGCTGTCACGAATAGGCAGGAAGATTCTATTGGCCAGTGTGAGAGCCAACAGCTGACTGACACGAATGTTAACTAGCAAAAAAAAAAAATCGATAGGTGCATTCGTCACAAGTGGAAAAATTTAAATCTGCATGGCACTTTACTCCAATTGGCTCATTCGCTTACTTAAACTCAACGTTGATTCTGATTCCGCAGAACTGGGTTGCCAAAAAAAAGTATTTGTTGTTAACATTCTTTTTTCATTCGGTTTTTCCAGTTACGAGTCCTTTTTAAAGCTGATCATTTTTGTGTTCATTTTGTTTAGTTCTTTTTCGTAACAGATTTAATGTTTAGTATAGAGCTTAGAAAAAAATTCGCAGTATGAGATAGGCAAGAAGTAAGGCATGTAGCAACATCAAGCACGGCAAAGGGCACTCCTTTAAAGGCAAGGAAGGGCAAAAAATATTTTAAGTCAAGTGATAGCGATTGCTGTATGAGTCGTACGATTTTTGAATCAAGCACGGGCAACGCGGGCCATGCTACTATATATATATATATATATATATATATATATATATATATATATATATATATATATATATATATATTATTACAGGATGATATTCTAACTTATTCCAGATTATCTTCGTCCTTTCTAAACTTCTAACTTTCTAACCTGGAATAACAAGCTGCCTCACAGGTTTCACGTACGATTTCATTTTAAAGTCTCTTTCGACTGTCGTAGCTGAAACTCTTCTCTCACGTGCCAAACGTATTATGGATTGAGTTGGATCTTTTCTAATTGATCCCTTTAACTCTAAGTTGAAATGGTGATCCCTCTTGCTGTTGTGACCTTCTGATCCAGTTTTCCTCTCTATTGTTCCCTCTTTTAAAAAAATAATCACTGGTCTCTTGATGGCACTTGAATGGACTTTGACGATGGAAGCCAGAGAATGAATGTTGGTAACAATGTAAATAATTACAATAGCTTGTTGCAGGATTTTTAGGGTGCAGTATTGGTTTGTTTTGTGCCAGACATCACACTAAACTACCGAGTCCAAATCAATGTAAAAAAAAATAAAAATTTTGAATGAACAGTGAGAGGAAAGGGTCAATCAACATTGCATAAATGAAATAAACATCAAAGAGATAGCCGAAATAAAATGACAAAGACTTCTGTTTATAAAACATGAAAAACTTTAATTAGATGGAATTAGATTATCTCGTTACGAATTAGAGAAAGATTTCGCGCCTAAATATCACAAGATGAACAAGGCGGGAAAAAGAGTTTTATAAAGTCCTGAAAAAGGAACTCGTTAAACACGAGGTGTATGTGCGCACAGATAGAAAGGAGTATTATACTGTGGATTTTTTTGGCGTCGTAAGTGTGTGTGGTATTTTTGTGTTCAGGTTCATAGTTAGAAAGAATGTTCGGTCGTCTCAGAGTTTTTGGTGAGGCATTGAATTGGCTGCTGGAAATTTTTACCGGATTGCTGTGGGCATCTAGCCAGAGAAACGAAGAATGAAGCGAGTTTCATGGTCTTGTAGAGTTGTTTACGGCAATGTAAAAAGAATATCCCTGTCTGTATTTACTGACAACTGAAAGGGAAGTTTCACCTTTTGAACACGAAGTTTTGCCCACGTTGTTGTGTCGTGTCTCGCAATTTTCTAAGAAAACGGAGACGGTCTGACCTGCGGATAGCAAGTTGTTCGTCAGTAGGATATCCCTGTCTGTATTTACGATTGGTTGACGAGGGATAAAAATAAAAAACTTGTTGAATAGAAGTTTTGCTCACGACTGTGTCGTGTGTCTTGAACGACTTCTGGTCGAAAACAGAGTCTGAACAATTCAAAAGTTTTTAAATTGAAGTCGACATTGTTGAAATAAGATATTCCGGCCCGCATATGGGTTAATCAAAATAAATGAGTTGCCCGTCTAGTCAGGTTGAAGATCGGGAGGCAACTGGTTACCTTTCGGGTAACGTCAAGACGAGATGACATTGGAAAAATTGAGGTCGCCATTGTTGAAATAAGATATTCCGGCCCGCATATGGGTTAAGGCACGGAATAAATGAGATTGCCCGTTAGTTAGGTCGAAAGTGGGAGGCAAACTGGTTTGGTTTAAACGCTGGCTGTTTGATTCGTCGCGAAACGCGGGAAAAAATTCAAAATCTGTTAGTCTGACTTCTTCAGTAGGAAAGAAAAAAAGGTCTTCCTCCAGGTTAAAAATACGTCTAATGTGAGAGGAAGGATTTTTTGTGCGCGCACATTCTGTGTGAGTGTGAAAGGAAGGAATCTTTTCGTAAAATACAGATGGAATTAATGTGTTAAAAACAGAAATATAACAAAAAGAAGGTTGGAACGTACAACGGCCGAAAGTTCTTTGAACAATTTAAAAATAATTAAAATAACTCATCTCAGCTGAAAATATAGACAGATAGTGTAGTTTTTTATTATTTTTTATTTTATTTATTTTTTGACCTGAGAGATAATCACATGACTTAAACATATTGATGATTTTTTGTTAAAATTAAACAAAAACAGCTATTAACATTTTAAGCTTTAACTGGACAAAGTTTTCATGATATGGACTGTGCTGTTAGAAGTATTTTTTTTATTTTTTTTATTTTTTATTTCCTGGAGAGATGATGCCCCAAAGATATTGATACTTTCCCCTTTATAAAACAAAAGAATAATTTTTATAGCTTTTAAGTACCACATTTTTGTACTATTTCCATCTGCAGGATTTTGTATTTGCTTAGTTTTTCAAAAAATCCTTCGAAGAGATGTTTTTGTCACTTCGTATGCTCATGCTAGTATGTAAACCTTTTTTTTTTTCCTTTTCTGTCTTTGATAATAATGTCTGGTCGATTTGACGGTACTGTTCGATCTGTGTTGATAGAGAAATCCCAGGGGATCATTATCATAATTATTACTTTTATTTTATTTCCTTTGATTTCTGGTGTATACTCATTTCTTTCCGAGTTCGACCAGAGACCTAAGGTCAGAAATGGCATCATGATATTTTCCACTGAGCAATTTCGAAAAAAAAACACACACATTTTTTACATAGATAAAGCCCTTCGTAAGGTGTGGGATGTACTGATGAGAACATTTTTTTTTTTGTATTTCTTTAAGGCATGAGCTCCCATATTGGGATGTTTTCCATTATAATTATTATTATTATTAAAATTTCTGTTTTGGACACACTATTAGTTGCGGAAAGACCTAAGGCAGGTATGGTGTTATTATTTTATTTCATGTTAATTTTTTTTTTTTTTTTTTTTATCTCCGATGAATTTTCCGTTACATAGACAAAGTTTTTAAAAAAAACAAAAATCCAATAGACTCATTGATTATTATTAAAATTATTATTATTATTACTATTATTATTATTACTATTATTATTATTATTATTGTATATTTTCCACTGGATATTTGTGTAAAAAACATAAATTATTATTATTATTATAAAATAACACTTCTTCTTCTTCTTCATCCTACTGTTCTTCCTCTTCTTCTTCTTCTTCTTCTTCTTCTTCTTCTTCTTATTATTATTATTATTATTATTATTATTATTATTATTATTATTTTCCTTGATTTCTGGTGTAAACTCATTTCTTTCCGGGTCCCGAACAGAGACCTAAGGTCAGAAATGGCATCACGACATTTTCCACTAAGAAATTTTGAAAAAAAAAAGCACATATTTTACATCGATAAAGCCTTTCGTAATGTGTGATCTGTATTGGTGAGAACAATTTTTGTATTTTTTTAAGGCATGGGCCACCAGGAATCCTCTCAATGAGTCTATTGGAATTTTTTCCATTATTATTATTATTATTATTATTATTGAAAAGCCTTTATTATTAGTAGTAGTCGTAGTAATAGTATTAGTAGTAGTAGTATTGGAAAGCCTGAGTTTTCTTTCATAATTTACTGCTGGCTTCTCTTTTCCGTGTATACTCCTCCACTGGGCAGGCCTGTTTATTACTTATTGCAGAAGCCTGTTCAAGCACCTGTATATTTCTTCAACACTCACGAGGCCAACACGCAATACGACAAGTATACTGAACAGACCTTAGTTACAGTTTCTGGTTGAGAATACATCATTTGGCGTAATCAGTATTTGAACAAGGCTAGTACGCTCAAACCAATTAAAGTGCGAAATGTCGTCCTCAAAAATGAAAATTAAAAATATGATTTAAAGAAGAAAAAAAAATCGATATAAATAGTGTAAATAAAAAAAATGAAGTCTATTTATATTGGTATATACACTGAGGCCGACGCGGGAAGTGTTCAGCGGAACATGCGAGACCCTTAGCTTCATCTACCGCTAGGAAAGTTGGTTCTCGGTGTCGTATCAGAAAGTTTTTTTCTCGTTTGAATCCATCCTTCAAATCTACAAATCAACCATGCGTCCTTGCATGGAATATTGCTGTCATATATGGTCTGTTACCCCCGATGTAAGTCTCAAGGTCCTCGACAAAATCCAGAGACGAGTATGCAATGTGATAGGTCATGATCTGGCATCTTGTCTACAGTCACTTTCTCACAGACGTGCCATGGCTTCCCTCTGTCTTTTCTATAAGTATTTTCGAGCTACTTTCGCTGGTTCCCAGACTGCATGAATTTAAGCAAACTACTAGCTTGGCATGTCGGTCCCACCCTTTCACTGTCGAAACGGTTAAATGTAACCGTCTCTTCTACTCAAACAGCTTCTTTTCTCGCACTTCCCCTCTGTGAAACTCCCTTCCTCTTACTTGCTTCCCTGATAACTATAATCTTCAAATATTCAAATGTAATGTCAATTGACATCTTCTGATGATTTGATCTTGTTCCCCATCTCTTTCTTTATCCTTTCCTCAAATACGCCTCTTTAATCTTGTTCTCAATCCTTTGTAACCCCTTGTGTGCTAGTGACACTCCCGCCTTGCTTGGGGTGAAATAGTTAAAAGAAATGACAGGTGGACAAATTTATTATTCTCTTTAAATTCTCAAATGTTGGCGGCTAGCTAATGTCACTGTTTTTGTCGTTCTCAGCTATAGTCAGTAGAGAGATTTCAAAAGTGAAATATTCGGCGAGACGCGGAAAACGCTGCGTGATTTGACAGCTAAAGAAACTTTTAGGGGCCAGTTGTAAATTTTCCTCCTCTTTCTCTGGTGTATGTCGGGTTCATTACAAGAAAGAAATATTTTAGGTCCTTCAGAGATAAGTCCAATGCTCGAACCATGAAATCATACCATCAGATGTTTTCAGTCTTTTCCCTCTGATATTATGCACGCAACTTTTTTTAAAAAGTTTTATTTGGCTTTTAATTCTTTTTTTTTTTTTTTTGCTTCTCGCCTTTAGCCTGTCATTGTTTTGCATATAATTGCATCAACGTAACTTTTTATTATTTTCTTTTTTATTTGTTTGGAAAAAAAAAACCTGAAGAGCGTTTGCGCTTCCGTTTTGTTTGGCTTTAGTTCTTCCATTATTTCCTCTTCGACTCTCTTTCGCATCCATGACACCCAATCTCTAAATTCACCGAGCGAAACAACGTCTAAGATAACCTTTTTGTCTAACCGTCATCTATCGCGATTAAACGGTTGTATCTTGTCAACTCCCGCCTAAAATTCAAGAAATCTTTAATAGAACCTTTTTCAACTGTATTAACCCACCGTCTACCAAGAAAACGGAATTCCACCTAAAAGTACAGGGTGACCCAAAAAACGGGAATCTTTGAAGTGCGTATTGCCAGACATGAGCAAGTGGCAACATTACGAGACAGTGACCTTGAGCAAGTAAACATTTCGCCATTTAGAATTCAAGATGAAATTCACAGTATCTGTCATACCTGAACGTACCTATTATTAATAGACTCTCCCACACATAATAAGTAGAAGTAGTAGTAGCGGTCGCCAGTTGAGCTCAGTGGTGTTGAGTGAGTCAGTCGATGACGGACATTGAAGTATCAACCATCAAAAACTAGATTGCTGCGTCATTAACTCTTATTTCAAGTTCCTAACGTTTTGTACGTCGAACCTAATTTATGACGACTTAGTGAAATACAAGCCTACACTGTGAAAACTACAACAGTATCCCAGCTGAGATGTTGCAGCAGTCAGTGAGGAATCTCAACAGCAGATTTCAAGAATACATTCGTACAGGAGGACGCCATCTACAGGACGTAATTTTTAAAAAATGAAAATTCCATCATTGTTTCTTAAATGGCATGTTTTAAGGTTTCAATTACTATGAATAAAATATTTTTCTTCCATCACTCTTGGTTTTATTGGATTGTTAAAATGTTCCAATTTTTTTGGGGGGGTTTCACCCTGTATTATCAGCTGTTAGGAATATTACGCTTTATTTCTGTCCATAATTTATGATTCCAAAAGAGAAAAAATAATCCCTTAAATCCCAGACAAGACCAGGAAATATCTTCGAAATCATTCACTGATTTTAAAAAAATGCTTGACTGTTTAAACAATTTTAAGAATTGCTCAGATGATTTACCGCGTTAATTTTATAATCCAGTCTGAAATTTCCATATGAGTCATTATCATTCCAAGAATTGATCGCTTTTTAGTTTCCGATCCATTCTTTTGAGATGAGTTACTATAATTCCAGCAGTTATTCGAACTATTGAGCAGCTTTTTGTTTAAAATCTGTGATGCATTTTTAAGATGAGACATTATCAAAAGTTGTTAAGATTCAGTCAATTAAGTGATATACGCTTGGACGACCATGTCTCTTTCAATCCATGACTGACTAGGCAGAAGATATTCCCACAGTAGGTTGCCATTTCATTCGGCGGTAGACTGGTTACCAACCAAGGCTATAGAACCCGGTTTGTCCTGCTATTCAATCCATAGTTAGAGAGTGAAGAGACGGATCCATACCTTTCCCAACACTGCGCGTATTGTAGCGAACTCGACTAGAATTCGAACTCGGATCTCAGATTTCTCATTTCAAGCAGATATCGAGTAAATCAGAACGCACATCTGATAACAGATCTTATTCTTTTGGTAAAAAATCTGTTTCCTTTTTCCATCAAATCCATCCGTGGTAGTCTCAGCATCCATCTGTAGTAGCATATTTCAGTTGCTTCATCTATTATTCACTTCTATATAATAGAATTGATATTGCAACACTCTTTGTTTCTGACGATATTTCCCTGTTCATTATTACTTTGCTTAGCTTTTGAAAGGCATATTTCGTTATTCAAATGCGCGTTCGGATTTCGATGTTACATTTTGCATCCTCTGTTAAAGTACTTCCTAGATATTTACCATTCTCTACCTGTTTGATGTTGACATCTTCAATTTGACTTCTATTCTTGCTGTCTTCTTGCAGATGGTAGTGAGTGCTTTCTTCTTAATTTTCTTTAATATCTTCTCTAGGGGATTCTCTAATTGGTCCGGCAGATTCTCAAAAATGAATTCAATTAAAAACAAATGGCTAAAACCTTATTAGAGATATGATTTTTTTTTTCAGAAAGACATGTAAGCCAGATATCATGACATGACCCAGGTACCACCAACTTTTGGTAATATCAAGATCTGTTGTCTTCATAGGGTTCGAAATCCTTTTCTCAGAAACTACTGATGGCCTGTATATGTAAAAAAAAAAAAGGAAAAAAAATAAGTAAAAAAAAAATGGAAAACACTTTATTACCTTCCGAGCTTCCGATGAGTATCCACATAAAAAAGAAAAAGTAAAAAATCCCCCGTTAAACAACTTAAATAGAGCTCACACCATTGCGATTGGCTGTTGGTAGAATATGCCACAAACTGTACAGTACCAAATGCAAGGAGTGACTAAGGATTCTCGAAGCCATTATTTCAGAAAAGAAACAATCCCGATAAAATAAATTTCAACAGAAAAGACAGAAGATATGTCAGTGTATGCAGTCTGTTAATTTAGATGATGGGGGTGGAGACGCATCAGAGACTCATCAGCTCTGATGGGGCCGATTTGGTGAGGGGAGTATGATGTTTGAAAGATCTGAAACTACCCATTGACCCAATTCAGAACATCACTGACGACGTCCTCTAGCGCTAAAGAGTGTATATTCAAAGTAATGTAGGCTAATGTAAATATAAATATTTTCGCATAAAATTAAGTTGAGTATGATTAAACTTCATTATTTTGTTATACACTGAAAATTAATAAGAAAAAAAAAAATTGAATTCCAAACCGTTGATAACGAAATGGAGACAACACCAAAACCCTTCCGGAGAAGTCATGGCAGAAAATTAAGAGAAAACTACTAAATAAGAATAAATAATAAATAATACTAAATTGTTATTGAAATATAAAATTAAAAGTCCTTTAAAAAAAAAATTGGGGATGCATCCTCACAAAATGATTAGCCTAATGATCATCAATAACATCAAATAAAATATTCTTTGTAGATTTTATTTATATAATAACACCAACAAAAGTGTTCAATAAAAAAAACATTGAACCCGCATCAATCGCCATCAAAAACATCAAAAAGGCAGGAAGCGGCGAAACCCGCTTTGGCAGATTTCGCCCAGTTTTAACAAAATAAGGATCGTTTCTCGGCCTTTGGCTGAGATTCGATCACGGCTACAACTAGTTTGGACTGGCTTCGGCCTGGACTAGCTAAGACAAGCCATGACCAGCGTTGACTATGCTCTGACCAGCTTGGACATGCTAAGACCAGTTTTGGACCTTTTGGCCATTTGAGTGGAAACACTCGGGGCTCCCACGTTAAACCGACCTTGTGTCACATCCGGACCCTGTGGGAGTCGGGTAAATATCTCCACAAAGGCAGGAAAAGCAAATTGTGTTAATAGATATCTATTCATTGGGTTGATAAATAAAGGATGACATACCTTCGAAGGATTATTTTCAGCATTAAGGTTTAAATAATAGCTGCTAGTTAAAAGCGTTGAACTAGGAACAATTGCGTTTTCATATAAAATGTGTAAAAACTGGGACCTATGACCTAATCGCCCGGCAGAATCTTAAAAATTAATTAATTGCCTAAATCCTCATTAGAGATATAAATTATTTCAGAAAAGCGAGTAGCCAGAAAATTTCATCACATGACACCCGGTACCTCCAGCTTTTGGTTAAATCAAGTTCAGAGAAACTACTGATGACCTGTTTATGTAGGCAAACGTAAATATAAATATTTTCGTATATGGAGTATGATTAAACTTCATTATTTTGTTATAAACTGAAAATCAGTAAAAAAAAAAAAAAAATGTGTTATCGGTAAAAAAAAAAAAAGCCTAAAAAGTGGAACATCTATTTAAGGTCAAACTTGAGCGAGTGGCCAGTTGATATTCAGCAAGAACTCTTCGGGCTTCTTACCAAGCTGTTTCTGTCACAAGGTCATTAACATTAATCCTTTGAGTCCTGACCACCGCTTTACCGATGGTAGAGAAAAATAACGTAATGCCCAACCACCGATTGAACAGTGGTAGAAAAAAATGATTTAATGCCCAACCACCGGTTGAACGGTGGTAGAGAAAAATTATTTAATGCCCAGTCACCGGTTGAACGGTGGTAGAGAAAAATAACGTAATGCCCAGCCACTGGTTGAACGGTAGTAGGGAAACATGGCTTAATGCCTAGCCACCGGTTGAACGGTGGTAGAGAAAAATGACTTAATGCACAGCCACTGGTTGAACAGTGGTAGAGAAAAATGATTTAATGTCCAGCCACCGGTTGAACGGTGGTAGAGAAAAATGACTTAATGCACAGCCACCGGTTGAATAGTGGTAGAGAAAAATGATTTAATGCCCAGTCACCGGTTGAACGGTGGTAGAGGAAAATAACGTAATGCCCAGCCACTGGTTGAACGGTAGTAGGGAAACATGACTTAATGCCTAGCCACCGGTTAAACGGAGGTAGAGAAAAATAACGTAATGCCCAACCACCGATTGAACAGTGGTAGAAAAAAATGATTTAATGCCCAACCACCGGTTGAACGGTGGTAGAGAAAAATTATTTAATGTCCAGCCACCGGTTGAACGGTGGTAGAGAAAAATGACTTAATGCACACCACCGGTTGAACAGTGGTAGAGAAAAATGATTTAATGTCCAGCCACCGGTTGAACGGTGGTAGAGAAAAATGACTTAATGCACAGCCACCGGTTGAACAGTGGTAGAGAAAAATGATTTAATGTCCAGCCACCGGTTGAACGGTGGTAGAGAAAAATAACATAATGCCCAGCCACCGGTTGAACGGTGGTTAAACACTTGTAACTATTTTTATATCTACCGTGAAAAATTACATACCAATTAATTGCGAATTTTGACTCAGGGGCTCAGGCAGAAGGGTTGAAATTGTTCAGGAACACAGGGTTCAAAGGGTTAAGGAGGTTTGCGCTCACGAGAAACTATCGACGGTCTTAAGCCGCTCACCCGCGTACCTCGACGGAGGAATCTAAATAGTCGCCCATTAAATTCTGATTAGCGCATTCGTTGCTTGTCTTAGACTATCACAAGAGTATATATGCGTTCCTAAACGGTGATAAGTGAATCGACTAAATCAATATTGACTATTGATTTCGGTAAGAAATATATAAATTTTTTTTTCTTTGGTTTTTATCATCATTATTATTATTGTTGTTGTTCTGACTTGTTTTTCTTTCTTTTCTGGCGAATTCTGCGAACGCGACACGTAATTACTGATTTTGCCTTGCTTAATCACATTTATTAATTTCTGCTGCAATTACGTGTTTTCTTAATTACCCACTTAATTAGTAGCCCTGTCGCTAAACACGGTTTTCTTTAATTATATTTCGTTTCATTCTTTTCATTCTTAATGTTTCAACTGTATTTAATACGACACTACCTTTTGGCTATTTACCAAGCTTAGCTTCGTATGGCACAAAGCCAAGTGTGGGGGGTACTGGGGCGAGGAAGAGTGTGTTACGCCAGTCTCCGGAATTAATTGAGCCTGCTTGTCTAAAGCAAACTGACGTTAGAATATGTTGCCGTTCTTACCAGCAAACCACATATTTTTTCAAGGTGACAAGATATGCCGCCTAAAGTTGTAGTATATCTGTCTAGATAATCAGCATTCGAAAACCTTGACTTCATCTGGGTTTGAACCTGCGTCCTTGCTGGAAACTATGTAACTCCGCCAGTATAGATGTCCACCAGTAAGCACAGGTCGTAATCTGATATCATACGAGGTCGAAGATATTTTACAAGAGTAGGCTTATAAATTTTATAGATTTTATAAGCGTAGGCGTTTATAAAGGCCGAGTGTATGGGGTACTCGGTGAATCTCAAACTCACTATTCAATTCATCAAGCTTGTTAACCATTACACCATGTAAGCGTAGTTGACATGTGGCACAAGATCGAAAGTGTCGGACACCCAGTGAGTATCAAACTCACTCCTCAGACGTAATTGATCTAGTAAGACAAGCTTGCTTAATCATTATACAAGGTCAAAGTGCCCAAATGAGATTCTAAGCGTATCTTAGATGTGGTCTAAAAACATTGCAATATGAGAACTGGTAAAAAAAATGATGGCTGCGACATTGGGTATATAATACCCAGAAATTTATACATAGATGTCCTCAAGGACACATGGCACAGTGGATAAAGGCGTTGGTGACAGGACCCAAAAGTTCAATACCCGGTGGAGAACTTGGGGAGGGGGAATTAACAGGAGATAACTGCTAACTGAAATCCAGCGAGCGAAATAAAGGGTTCAGTTCAACATTCCAACCACCTGAAGAAGGTCGGAGCATACAACAGCCGAAACGTTGTAATAAATATGACGACAAAGATGAGGGCAATAGTCCGAATAATGTAAATAATGTACATAATACCTCATCTCAGAAATATAGACAGATACTGAAAGGCCGAAACGTTGTAATAAATATGGCGACAAAGATGAGGATAATAGTCCAAATAATGTCAATAGTAAATAGGCCAAAGTACCCAAATGATATTCTAAGAGTATCTTAGATGTGGTCTAAGCCCGAAAGTATTTGGCACCCAGTGAGGATCGAACTCACTATTCAGTCACAATTCATCTGATGAGACAAGCTTGCTAACCATTACAATACGGCGAGGTTTCCATCGCCAATATAAGGCAAATTGCAACATTTAGCATGACAGCGATTATTAATTTTCGATTAGTATTTCTTAAATTTTTATTTAATGTTTTACTCACGCTATTTGGAATAGTATTAGAATAATGAAGACCCTATGCAGGCAGAAAACCGCCTGCATACGGATAGAAAATGAGTTCCGCAGATATACAAAAATAGAAAGGGGCGTAAGGCAAGGATGTGTCTTCTCGCCGGACATATTCAACCTATACAGCGAGGCGATTCTGAGAAAACTAAAAAACCTAACAGTATTCATTATCGGCAGACACAATCTTAACAACATAAGATATGCAGATGGCACAGTGTTGATAGCTAACACAGAAAGAAAACTGCGAAAACTTCTACAGAATTTAGTAAAAAGAAAGCGAAAAAGAAGGGCTAGACATCAACTGCAAGAAGATAGAATGTATTGTTGTTAGCAATAAATTGCAAATCGGCGATACCAAAATCAAACAAATGCAGAAATTTAAATATCTAGGAAGTGTTTTAACAGAGGACGGAAAGTGTGACACTGAAATCCGAAGTTGCATTGGGATAGTCAAAGATGCCCTCCAAAAGCTAAGCAGAATATTTAGAAATAGAAAAAAAACTTTGCTAGAAACACATTGCCATCACCGTAAGGTTGCTTCTCTGCCTTTTTTATAAATACTTTCATGGTAATTGTTCGGATGAGCTCGTTACTATGGTACCTAGACTGTATGAATTTAGGTACAATACTAGACTGTTGGCGAGATCTCATCAATTTACAGGTGAGCTAACTTCGACCGGTCCGCTGGTTTAATCCTGCTTCCTGCCAATGTTGTGATTTGTTTGATCCAGAAAGCAGAAGTGATGTCCGTCCATTCACGGTCGACTGAAGATGTAGACACGGCTGGGGAGTCTGCGCTAAGAAATTTAGAATGCAGCAAAAAAAAATTAATATCTGCAGAAAGCCGGACAAACATTGATTCAATGGTTGAATTGGTGATGTCTTTTATATAGCAGAAAAGAATAGTAGAGAAGAGAAACAGGTTACAGAAAAGAAAAGTAAAAAAAAAAACTTATACACTGGATTTTAGACAGAGAGAGAGAGACAGAGAGTGTGTGTGTATGTGATTATCTTGTTGTTAAATTGTCTCAGAACGATATATGACTCTTGCGATGGAGAGATTAAGATTTCTGTGCGGGGCTTAAAGTTATAGGGACGTTCCTCCTTCCAACGCTCGCCCGGGCCAATTCTTTCTTCTCTCTTCAAGAATTTTCTCGCGCCTGTCTTTTTCAGCATAACTACGCGTTTATATAGATAAACCCGGCTGTTTATAACTGACCCTCGGCCCTACTACTTCGCACGAGATTATCACGGGGCTCTGGCTGCTTCAACCAAAATCATGTGAATTCCAAAGTTCCGTCTAGCTTGCTCAGCTCTATTTCAATTTTTAATCGATAAAAATTATTTCGACCATTTCCATTGTCTACTGATGACCCAGATTAAATGGGTACAACTTCTGTCCTAGATCAGAATTCCCCATCAGTAAACAAAATGCTCTGATTTAATTTCGCTATTCAAATCTACTCCAATTTCACTAAAAACAAAAGAAATATACGTGTGTGTGCGTTTCCCAGACTCTCTCTCTCTCTCTCTCTCTCTCTCTCTCTCTCTCTCTCTGCCACACCCTGCGCTAGTAGTATCATTGCTATGAGTAGCTTAGACCATCTCTGACCAGCTTGTACAAGCTATGGCCAGCTAAGACCAGCGGCCCGAGTGAAGACACTCGGGTCCCCATGCTAAAAACCGACCTTGTGTCACAACCTGACTCAGTGGGGGGGGGGTCAAGTAAATGCAAACCACACGTGGGATTTGTGGGTGTTGAACAAATACAAATGTGCCTGGGCATGAGTCTGCAACAGGGATTGGCTAGTTAACCTAGTAGACAGACATATTCCGGTACAAGTGGCTATCTATTATATAGTTTGTTAATTAATGTTTAGCCACAAATTTAAGATAAACCGTGAAGATTGCTGTGAGCACGACAGTTTTTTTTAATGCCATATCCCTTCAAGACGTAGGCGATCATGGCTCTCCACAGATTCCTTTCCTCGTTATCATTATCACCTGTGAAGTGCCATATCTTGGGAGATATCGTGGTATGGCTTCCTTTGCATTCTCCACAGTTTGGGATTTAGAGTAATCCTTCTCATAGACTGGCTGCTATCCACGTCTAGAAAGAACCAGTCTTACCTTGCTATTTAACTCGTAGTGGCGAGAAGAGGAATGGTGGGTTCATGCCTTTTTCAACGGAATTTGTGTGAAAGTGATTGCAAACAGGCTAGGCTAGCCGATTCCAACTTCGACACGGATCGCCATTATACTACTCACACAAGTATTTATTTATGATTAGTAAAGTTTACATAAGGCTCGAAAGGTACTCAAGGTAGAGTGTTCACTGAATGAGATGTGTGAAAACGAATGTACGAGGAGGTGGTTGGAAGTGGAGATTATTTGGGATAAGCAGGATAGATAACGATTAGCCCTTAATTTGAAGAGGTATAGATTGTAGTGTTCATGGAAGTAACCACAGACATGTCTGTTCCACGAAGTAGCTGATCGGGTGGGGGGCAAAAATCTGCTTGAGTGGAACTTCTTCCTTACAATTGGAATATTGAGAAAATGAGTGTGATTCGAATTCGTATTGGTACTTAATGTAAATTTGTTGTTTGTTGGTGTAGCAATGGCTGTTCTAACTAAACCCATGTCTGATCCATTTGAATGAATCTATGCATTTCAGGACCAGAATACTGGGGTAAGCTGAATCCAGAGTGGACGCTGTGCGACATTGGTAAGCAACAGTCTCCCATAAACATTGATCCAAAATCTTTGGTTTACGATCCAAACCTTCGACCATTCAAAATGGAAAGAAAACGAGTAAGTAAACCTTTTTTTTTTTCTTTTCTTTCTTTTTTTTTTTTACTTTCTCTTGAAGTGCTCTCTACACAACCATTTAGGCCTCAGACTGTTTCGACGTCATTGTCTTTGTCCGGAGGCAACATTCATTCGTCCCCTCCCCCCAAAAAAAAGGATAAATGCATTGAAAACACCCAACTTTCAATATGACTTCTTATTCATTTAGAGAATTAAGGATCCTATTAAAACATTAATGGAATAATGTAAATTAATAACTTAAATTAAAAATACCTGCAACTAATCTTTTTCTTAAATTTAAAAATGACTCCAACTAATCTTTTTTTTAATTGAACTATTCGAGCATATAAACGACGAAGTACTAATTTGACTACTAAGAGAGAGAGAGAGAGAGAGAGAAAGAAAGAGAGAGAGCAAGCAAGCAAATTTGATTATAACGACGAAGTAGTTATCTGACGCCTAATTGTCCCTCTGCCTAAAAATTCCTTTGTCGAGTCGGCTATGCCAAATGACCTACGCGGGAACGTCCCACTCCCCCTCTACACACCCATGAACAACGTAAAGAAAGAAAAGAATATTCTGTGCTTTTCATCATATAATGAATTCATTTGTAGTTCTTTTCTTTATTTCAGCCATTTTTATTTGTTCTTTATTTCAGCCTTCAAACTGCTGTGTATTTTTTTTTCATTTCTATCGGGTGCGTCTCTTTTTATTTCAGCCTCATGTCTATCCTTTATTTAAAGCCTGTGTGTCACTTCTTTATTTCAACCCAACGTGTCTCTTTATTTCAGCCGCGTGTGTCTCTTATTTATTCCAATCTTTTGTGTCTCTTTCAGCCGCTTATGTCTACTTTTCATTTCAGCCTTGTTTGCATCTTCTTCAGCCCCTTTTCCCGCCAATATTTTTGGGAAAAACCTTTTATTTTCAAATTTTTTTATTTGTTTTTAATATAATAACTAAGAAACCAGGACACCTTTGAAGTACCGAACGGTGGCTAAAACCTCCCCCAGACATATGACATGACAATTTAGGTGGACATAAAATGAATCAAGATCGACGTGTAAACACGTCTTAGTTTGATTTTGAGCATTATATGGATGGACTAATTCTATTTTGTAACATGTCTGAGTTTTGATACCTAAGGGTTAGCTTGTTACATATACAGTAAAAAAAGATCTTTAGATAAAAAAAAAAAAAACACAACTTCATTCCATTTTTATGAAAGTATTTGTAAAATCTGAAACATCCACAAATATCTCTTTTATAATGTTTGCTTCAGAATTTAACAAATCATTAAAGTATCAATTATATTTTCTTTGGCTGGTTCCACCAAGTCCACATTCCTGGAAATGCAATAAACCTGGAATGATCCATTTCTCATATGTAATTGTCAGATTTTTAAAAAAAAGATTTTTGGGAAAACTTGAAACAAAGAATACTTTAACACTCAATTCTCATTTAATGATTTTTGTTAGCAAAAGAGATAGCACAAGATATGATCGACATACTGGCAACATCAAAATCAAGCAGATACAGAAATTTAATTATCTGATAACAGACAATGGAAAATGCGGCACAGAAATCAGAAGACACATAAGAGTAAAAGTTAACTTCAAGAAACTAAGCAAAGTATAAAATGTCTGAAAAGGTCAGTTTCGGTAAAAACTTATATACACGGCTACGCCGGGGAAATGACCTTGTGTGTATTGTTTTTATTTCAGCCTTGTTGAACTTTTTTTTGTCAGCTCTGTGTCT